>CAUYLG010016032.1:0-64602 GCA_963573385.1 Cacajao melanocephalus
AGTGTTATTCATCTCTACTATTTCTTATTCTTTGTGTCCAAATCATTCAAATCTTTTTTTTTTTTTTTTTTTTTTTTTTTTTTGAGGAGTTTCGATCTTGTTGCCCAGGCTGGAGTGCAGTGGTGCAATCTTGGCTCACTAACTTCTGCCTCCCGGGATCAAGCAATTCTCCTGCCTCAGCCTCCCGAGTGGCTGAGATTATAGGCAACTTCCACCATGCCAAGCTAATTTTTGTATTTTTAGTAGAGACAGGGTTTCATTATGTTGGTCAGGCTGGTCTCGAACTCCTGACCTCAGGTGATCCACCCACCTCGGCCTCCCAAAGTGCTGGGATTACAGGTGTGAGCCACTGCACCCAGCCTCAAATTTAAATAGAATACTCAATCCAGAGAAAGAATTCAACTGTAAAAATTATTATTATGGACAATTTCCATTTCTGTAGCCACACAGAGAAAATTTATTAAGGGCTTGAGGAGACTTGCCCCTTTTAATTGTTGGTGGATGAATCGCAAGACTTGAATTTAGTGGAATCCAAGTGCCTTGGACCGCTTTTGAGCAGGTCATTCATGTGGTTAGAGCAATGCTGCTTCCAAGGGAATGTTTTGATTGATTGTGTCAGCGTCCTTGGGTGGCCCTTCCAGGAGCTTGAATGCCTGTATAAGTTTGGTTTCCTCTGGCTAGCTTCTAAGTTTCTGCAGATGAGGTACCACATCTTCTCTCTATTTTGTTCTTCTAATAATGACTAGTGTAATAAATTAAACATTATAGAAATTCAGCACTGGTGGGTTGACCTACTATAGAAATAGGCTTTTTCAGCTCTGTTGAGAGTCACTAGATATTATAGACAAGTATTCTCAACTAGGCATTTGGGGCTTGTGATAAGTTGTAGTTATTTATGCCTCATCATTACTGGTCATTGCAGTACTTAGCTCAGGCATGGAAGGTAGATTTTATTTTACGTACCAACTCTATCTGTTGCTGACGAGTACAGTATGTTAAGAATTCAGAGACAACATCGAGGCCCAGTAAGAGCTATGTTAGGTTAATAATTTTTGTTTGAAGTGAAGCGAGTGCAGCACTTACCCTGTAGATACTGTTGTCATGGTTGTTGCCAGCAGCCCAGCGGTTATGTCAATGAAGACTGGGTCTTTCTCTCCCCTTCTGACCACTCCAGAAGTTATTGGGACAATGTGCACACTTTGGAGATAGCATGGTAGGCTTTGAATTTGACTCTGCCATTTATTAATAGTGTACATTGAGAAGAATACTACATATCTTAGAATCTCAGTTTTCTTCTGTAACTTGGTGTAAAGTGATGTCATTCACAGGCTGGCTATAAGGAATAGATGACAAAATGACTATAATACCCTGTAAAATAGAAATCCAACAATTGTTAGTATCTTTCCCTTACACAGAGGTCAAATAGGAAGCTTCTTTGTAGAGACTTTGCTGTCTTTGCCTTCTGCAAACAGATGAGAATGTTTTCACGTGAATGAATGGCAACTGTTAATACTAGCATTAAAGTATTTTAAAGTAGATATGTTATTTCCTTCACTTTTGTGTACTAAATTATTAGCTGCAAATGATTAATATATTTTAATTTTTTAACAAAGAAGCAAAGTAGAAACTTTTCAACAGGTTTATGTTGCACATATTAAGGAACCCGCATTTTAGACTAAACATTCAGATGATTGCTTTTATTGATGATCAGTCTTAGAAATTATGAATCATTTGGTTACTTAGTAAATATATGAGAAATACAGTTCTGGTTTAACTCTGTATTTATCCCCCATGGCTTTTGAATTGTTTGTTTCAGGTGAGAACTGAGCGACTTGCCAAAAGTGGGCATGCTTGCTAGCATTTCGTGATAGCTTCACATGAGCTTGAGAAGCACGTGCTGAGGAACTTACTTGACACTCATCAGTTTTAGAATTGAGTGACAGCCAAAGATAATTTCCTCAAAAGAGTAAATTTGGAAGGAGATAGTTGTATCATCTTAACTTCCTTTTTGTGGCTGAATTTAAGAGTAAAGGGTGAAGTTGCAAAATTTTGCAAGTTTATTAATAGATTTGTATTTGTTCATATGTATGTGAATAGGTTTATACATAAGAAATGAGCACAGTGCTAGTGGTCAAACAACACTTAAAAATAAAAATTAGTTATTCCTTAATGATTATTTTTCTTGTTTGCTTTAGGAATTCTGAATGGATGTCGTGACTGTATATCTAATAATTACTTAGGAAATCCTCTTAATCTCTGGGCATGGGGTATTGGGCTATGAAAAACGGAATTTTCCATTTTAATCATAAAAACTCTGAACATTTTCATGCCAATGGTGAAAGCAGAAATTTTGTTCTTGTCTTCAAATCAAGTTTAAGCTTTCCTGTTGATTACACATATCCTTGAAAAGTAAGATTCACTGTCTTTCACTTGCCTGGTTATTGATCAGTTCATGAGCAGCTGGAAGATCTAAACATAAATCACTCATGAAGATGATGAATAAGCGGTACGTTTATCCACATGTATAACCTTTCCTGTCCAGTGACGGTAGAAGCTTCATATTTAAGCAGGGGATTAATGACACAATTTATTATGGTTTCTTGTTCTTTTTGTTAAAGGGAATAAACAATGTAAGTGAATAATTAATTGGATTTTGTAGGAAGTGTTCAGAAAAGAACTGCCAGATACAGATAGGAACCATTGTCATTAAACCCCAGGCTAGCAGACATTACACAGGTGTGTGTTAGAAGCAAAGGCAAAGGGCTTTGGGAAAGAGAGTAAGAAAGTGTTCCTTTTAGATCTGAGAAATAGGAAGCTATATTTAAGAGGACTGTTGATTGATTGACTGAGACAGAGTCTCACTCTGTCACTCAGGCTACAGTGCAGTGGCCTGATCAGCTCACCACAACTTCTGCACCCTGGGCTCAAGCGATCCTCTCACATCAGCCTCCCAGGTAGCTGGGACTATAGGTGCATGCCACCATGCCTGGCTCTTTGTATTTTTTGTAGAGACAAGGTTTTGCCATGTTGCCTAGACTGGTCTCAAACTCCTGGGCTCATCAAGTGATCTGCTTGCCATGGCCTCCCAAAGTGCCAGGATTACATGTGTGAGCCACCACACCTGGCCCTCAAGAGGCTTTAAATTGTCACTTGACATTGGTAATATTCCAGTATGCTAGAAATTATGGCAAGAGTGCCGTATATGGTCTTAAAATTATTCTGGATATAATATTAAATGTACTAAGACAGTTGGAGACTGTGACTAAGGTGGCAGAACTGTTCAATCGTTGGATAACTGTCATGATCTTATGGTAGAAAAAGCACTGGAAGCAAGGGTAAGTGGGGTAGGGTGATGAAAAATGGCTTGAAGGATGCAAACATGCAATGATTAGGTAGAAGGAATAAATTGAATATATGATAGCAGAGTAGAGTGACTATAGTTAACAAAAATGTATTACACTTAAGTGCTGGACACCCTAAATACATCGACTTGATCATTATGCATTATATATATATATATATATATATATATATATATATATATAACAACATTTTATATGTACTCATACATTTGTATAAATAAAAGAAGCACCTAGATTTTAGGACTTTCAAATAAAACATATAAGCTTTAGGGGAGAAAAAGAAAATAAATTAACCTATGTGAAAATCATTGATTTCTAGTTAATAAAGACTTGATAATTGTTTCAGAAATAGACTAGAATGGCCATATCCTTAACTAGGTCATAAGTTTATGGAAAAAAAGCTTATTTCATATCTCTGCTTTTTATCAGAGTGCTCTGTCCAGAAAAGATGTTCAGAGAAAACAGGTGTATTGATTCTTCTTTTTTTCTCTCAATATGTCTAGTAAAAGTCAGGACACACACTCACTATAAGAACAATGATTATTAAGTTAACTTGTTCATTAAGATTAAGAATAATGGGCTATGTGCAGTGATTCATGCCTGTAATTCCAGCACTTTGGGAGGCCGAGGTGGGCAGATTACGAGATCAGGAGTTGGAGACTAGCCAGGCCAACATGTTGAAACCCTATCTCTACTAAAAATATAAAAATTGGCCAGGTGTGGTGGTGCACACCTGTAATCCCAGCTACTAGGGAGGCTGAGGCAGGAGAATTGCTTGAACCTGGGAGGTGGAGGTTGCAGTGAGCTGAGATTGTGTCACTGTATTCCAGCCTGGGTGACAGAGTGAGACAATTATGGCAATTATTGAAAGATTGAACAGTTCTACCACCTTTGTCACAGTCTCCAATTGTCTTAGCATGTTTAATATTATGTCCAGAATAATTTTAAGACCTCTCAAACAAACAAACAAAAGATTAAGAATAATGGCCCAACTATGAAGACTGAATAAATATGAAGTTTGGTTCTCATACCAGGAACCAAAAGAGCATTAGTGATATTGGGTATACATTATTTTCTTAAGATGTATTTAGGATGTGGGTGTATCTTGCTAATACTTATTTATAGTCTTTTAATCTATGCTTTGACTTTATGTAAGATCTACAAATAAATATTTCTGATTACAGAAAAAAAGCATCATTGCTTATTCTGATGTCATTTGGAATAAAAAATGACACAACAAATTCTACTGGGAAAAATACTCTTAATTGATCCATGTGTAAACCCAGATAAAGTTTAACTTTGGTCTCTGTCAGGAGGCTGGAGAGTTGGTTCCACTGAGTTTCATTCAAATGATTGACATTCATTTGTCATCTACTAAGGACATTCCCAGCAGTTTTCTAGGTATTGATGAGAAGATATGTACCCTTGAAGTTTGCATACAGACAATTTCCGTACGATGCATATTTGTGCAAATATGCCCTGAGAAGCAGGTCCACCTGAACCCTCAGGGAGCAGTCAAAAGGAGGCCTCACTTAAAGGAAGTACGTAGAATGGTGGTACATCTCAAAATCAAAAGAAGGAAGATTGGGAAGAGGAGTTCTTTGAGAATCTAGCCAGAAGGATAGCATGCGCATTAGTATGCTTTCAAGATAGGGAGTGTGGTAAGTTCCAGAATCACAGATAATTTAGTTTCATTGTCTAAATGGAGAGTCATAGAAAAATCCTACAGAGAAGTGAACTGATTGCCTGAGTATGCACATCAGAATGTTCCTCCTGGCTATGGTATGAAGAAAGCATATTGGAGAGATTAGGAAAAGAGGTAGAGAGACTATTAAGAAAGCTCTGATGTAGTCTGTGAACGATATAATAGCTTGAACTTGAACAAAGGCATTGAGGAATGGAGAGAAAGAAATAGGCGAGATGGTGAAGGGAGAGAAGCAGTAGAACGTAGCTGTAATTGATGTCAAGCTATGGAACAGAGAAGAATCTAGGCTTCGATGTTTATGACTCATGAGGAATATTCTTTAAAATTTAATAGATTATAGGACCATAAAAACTTAGAACTGAGAAAGCAATTATATGTCAGTTAGGCCTTTCATTTTACTGACTAGAAAAGCAAGTTCCAGAGAGCTGAACTGAATTGCTCAAGGTTATTTAGCTTTGCGATGCAGACGTACAACTGGATCTGAGATCTGTTGGCTCCTACTACGGGGACATTCTGATACACTAGACTAAACTTGTACAGTAAACTCTCTGTGGAAAAGGTGATTTTATTACATCCAGGAATTTATCATCATCATCATTATCATTATTTTAGCGGCAGAGTCTCTTTCTTAATGAACATAATGGACTTAGATAATGGACCTAGTCAAGTTTGCTTAAATGCATCAGTTCCTTGAAGAGAAAGAGTACAGTTTCTCTTCTCAGTTCTCAGAAGTGAGCTGGTGAAATGCTTTACTCCAGAAGACCTGTGAAAATACGGATTTTAAAGCTGCTAGGTTTCTAGCTTTGATGGTATCGAGCCTATTAGTAGACTTAAAGGTGTAAAGTATCTTCTTCTTTCCCCATTAGCTTTTCAAGTTTCTAATTCAGTTTTAGAAATTACCTCTTCCATAATAGCCTAATTTTAAAAGTAGATACACATCCCTCTATGAGTAATGTACGGTTTTTTTTTTCTTGTTTGAATCAGATCTGCTATAAATTATACAACTTGTTGAAATCAATTTGGTAAATTTTTTAATTTATAAGAATTAGATAAGTGATTGTATTTTGTGAAAATATTTCACAATATATCAGTAAAAAATCATGATACATATATAAAATGTATGGTACATTTTAATTCTGAATTAAAACCTCCTCATAGGATTGCCTTGACTTCAGTATCTAGCCATAAAAGGAAAGGAGAAAGAGACACAGGAGGAATATTAGGGAAAAGTTGCTGAAATTCTTCTTTGTATACCCAAGTAGTTTCTCTGATGATACTTGGTTTATTTAGGATAACTTGAAAATTTTTCTAGTCCTTATTAATGATAGTAGTTTTAATTTACTTTTCTTCCATGTCTCTGATTCTTACCCTGTACAGAATCTAGACCTCCAATTGTTTTATTGTGGTAACTGAGAATTAGCGTATACACAAGGATGTTTCAAAAGTCAACTTAGTCTAATTCTGAGCTACATCTCAAGAGAGTTAATTAGAAACATACTCATGAGCCAATACTGAGGATTAGAAAGAATTATCTTCAGGAAGTCAGTTTCGATACATACTGTCTTGATTTAATGGAATGTTCCAGATTCAGGAAGTATATATGGAGCCCTGAGGAATGAATAGGCATATTTTAATAACCTGAACTTGATGTATGAAGTTATTTTAAGTTAAATAGAAGGAGACATCTTGGCTCATCTCATCAGTCAGTAATGAATCATGTGCCTTTGAGTAGCTTTAGCATTTGACTCTGGAAAGCTCTGCTGTGTGATTTTAAGCAGTGTGCAGTAGAAACTCTAAAATCACCTCCATGTAACTGACTTTCCAAATTAACCAATGCCCTCTACTCCCTTTTAAAAATATGCTGACTGATGCCTATGCTGTGCTGAATACTCTTGGCTGATAGCTGCTCCTGGGTTGACCCTACACATGGCACCCCCCAGATCTGAGTTGTGTTTCTGCTGAGAGTCAGTTCTTTTGTCCCTGCCTGAAATTGCATTATTTAATTAAATGTTATGTAAACTGATTAAAAAATGAGTGCCAAAAGAAAGAATTATTTTTATGAAAATTAAGAGGAATAATTTGGAAAGAATCAATAAAAGTGAATCGCTAATACAATACTGACTGCTGATTTAGTGTTAGGCAAGACAGCTTTAAGACTTTGGAAAGCAAATTACAAAAATCAGGAATTTGGCATTCACATGACTTAACAATTTTAAAAAGTTTCATAAAAGGATCATTTGTTCATTCAAAAAAATAAAACATGTATTAGGTACCTACCATGTAATAAGCATTTTGCTAAGCTCTAGGGATGAGCAGCTGTAAAAGGCAAGGTCCAAAAAAGGTTTCTTTCTTTCTGGAACTCATATGCTTTTGGAGGAGTCAGATGTGAACCCAGACAATTAGAATTCTGTCTGTTCTGCACACAGCAATTTCTTGCTTTGAGAGCATGTGGCAGGGAGTGGGAGCTTCCAGCTTTGCCCTGGCATCTTCAGGAATGGTCTTAGGAAAGAGGTCATGCTTAAGCAGAGGTGTGGGTTGAAGTAGTAAGGTTGGGGGGTGGGTTGGGCGAAGAGGAAAGAGCCTGTATAGAGCCACGTGTGTGAGGGAATGTGGAGTGGGCAGAAGAGTCCATGTGTTAAGGTTGACTGAGACTAAAAAGAACATGATGACAGCAGCAGAGAGAGATGAGACTGGAGAGGTTGTAAGAACTAGATTAAGAAGAGCCCTTCTACCAGGACTTGGTTTAGATTTCTTCCACTGGTGGTATAGATAATCTCTGAATTAGTTAAGCAGGAAATTGATTGGTGCCGAGATCAGCTCAAATGAATCTGTGTCTTAGAGGGAATGATCCAGTTAGAAACTACTTGAGGGCCAGCCGCGGTGGCTCACGCCTGTAATTTCTGCACTTCGGGAGGCCAAGGCAGGAAGATCACGAGCTCAGGACATCAAGACCATCCTAGCCAACATGTGAAACCCTGTCTCTACTAAAAATACAAAAATTAGCTGGGCTTGGTGGCGTGCTAAGGTGAGAGGATTGCTTGAGGCCAGGAATTTGAGACCAGCCTAGGCAACATAGCATGACATATCTCTACAAAAATAAAAAAAGAAAATCAGCCAGGCTCAGTGGCACATGTCTGTAGTCCTAGCTACTCGGGAGGCTGAGGCAGGAGGATAACTTGGGCTCAGGAGTTTGAGGCTGCAGTGAACTATGGTGACAACACCACTGCACTCTAGCCTGAGGGACAAAGTGACCGCGTGAGCCCCTTTGTCTCAAAAAAAAAAAAAAAAAAGAAAGAAAGACAGAAAATAGGTGTTGTGTAAAATAAGCAATCTGGATTTTTAATCTATCAGATTATAAAAATGAAACTTGTGATGTTGTCTTACAAATTTTTAATATTTAATATTTGCGACGAGCCATGTGAAATCCATCAGTATTTAGGATTTTACACCCACCAGTCTCGGGAGGCTTCTAAAACTAGTTTTCCCTGGATGTTTGTGTGTTACATTGCAATTTAAAGGTCACAATCCGCCTGGCCTTTTTAGCATGTTAAACAAAAAAAGACATCAGGAGCCTGTTTTCCTGTCGAGGTGTCAAGAAAGAGCTGAGGCTGAGCTTCTTAAATGTCCATCTCTCCCACAGCTACACAGGCTATCATGGATCCTTTGGGATGGTTAATTTCCAAGTCATCGTGATTTTGACACCTTGTGCTGCATCCAGCCTCACCTACCTATATGCTGTCAGTGACAGTTTGCTACTCAGAAGAGGACTAAAAGGGATCCCTGCCCTTTAAAAGAAAGGAAAGACCGGGATAGAAAAAAGAAGCCTTGGCTGTGGCAGCAGAGTTAGGGGGGAGCCATGAGAAAGTAATGATCCATGGAGGGTGGGAATAAAAAGGAGTTGTCATCAGGCCATGCAGATTTTTGTTTATAGTAGTGGTTCCCAAACACTGTCCACCCAGAATTTATTCCTTTTGGCATCTGCTGGAATTTTATAGACCCCATTTCATTTTATTGCCCAGTATGTTTCTTCTTTCATGTCCCATGGGGAACGTTCCTCTGCTTTTGTGAGTCCTAGAACGTCTCCATGCCCTTCCTTAGCCTGCATTCTTCCTCTGTTCTTCAATTCCTAACTCCACCCGAAACTGCCACATTTTATTTTTCTTCTCCGCCACAGTATGCCTCTCTCCTCCTTTGAAGCCTTCTGTTCAAAATAACTGCTTATCTTTAAAAAACAGGAAAGGAAGTTTTATTGAATAACTAATATTAAGATATTTAGATTACAATTTGAAGCAAAATTTGTTGTAATCTATACTTAATACCTTGGGTAAAAGCTCTAGATGGAATGAGTTAAATAATTAAGCAAGAGAAGAAAATAAAATACCAACATGAAATAGATTACTTATCAGATACTTGGAGGGGTGAGAGCTTTTTAAGAATTAAAACCATAGAACATATAATAGAGAAAAGCACATATAGACTTAATTATAGAAAAGCAGCAAATAAAATATGTGTAATCTAGATAAACTAAAATAAACAGGAAATAGAGATATTTCATCAGTAGGACAAATGGAATCTTAAATTTTATTATCCATAAAAACCATCATGAGAGTAATTTAAAAATCATCAACATTCTAAGAGATAGGTAAAATGTATGGATAAAAAGATAGCTCAAGGAGAAATAAAAGCAATAAATAGATATGTGGGGAAATGTTCAAAATCTTTAGTAAAGACATGCAAAAATCAGCATTGTGGCAATATAATCAGATAGTAGGTAAAATGGTCATAGCTCAGAAGTTATAAACTGGTGAAAATATTTATAAATAAAATCCAAGCCAGGCACAGTGGCTCACGCCTGTAATCCCAGCACTTTGGGAGGCTGAGGCAAGTGGATCACCTGAGGTCGGGAGTTCGAGACCAACCTGGCCAACATAGTGAAACCCCATCTCTACTAAAAATACAAAAAATTAGCTGAGCATGGTGGTGGGTGCCTGTGATTCCAGTTACTAGGGAGGCTGAAGCAGGAGAATCTCTAGAACCAGGAGGCGGAGGTTACAGTGAGCTGAGATCGCACCATTGCACTCCAGCCTGGGCAACAAGAGCAAAACTCTGACTCAAAAATAAATAAATAAACAAAGTCCAATTTTGACAAAATGTTAATTTAATATATTAATATAGTGCTATTGATGTTATTGATTGACATATTCTTTTTGGAAGATTCATCTGTTGGTATACTCAGAAATGCAACAGCCCAGCACTCAATTCTAGAGAAAGTGTGAATGAAACAGCGTGCTCAGTATAGTGCATGACCTGACCAGCTATAAGGATACACACATTGCTTTTGTTGCTGATATGTTGGTTTGTTTTCTCTTTTATATGTTCCCATTGCACCCTGCCATAATAATTAGGAAGTTGATGAAGATGGCTGATGTTTGCTGAGTGCCTACTATGTGCTGAGTTCTGTGTGCTTTGAATATATGGACTCATTCAAGTCACACAACAGCCATATGAGCTGGAAACAATTATTTTTCTCATTTTACAGGTGAAGAAATGAGCAGAAAAACATTATCTAACTTACCCAAGGTCCTACCAGTAAGAAATAATGGAGTTGGGATTCAAACCCCTGGAGGTCTGATTCCAGGCCCTTGCTCTTAATGTCTGTGCTCTGTATTCTCCCCATGATGAGACATTTACATTAGTGTAATCAACTCATGGTATGTTTTATTGTTCGCTATATCTCCTAGCACATTGCCTTGCATACTAAGCAATTCGTAAATATTCATTGAATGCATGAGAAAATTATTAAGGATAAAACCTTTTGCTTGTGGAGGATGTTCTATGGAACTTTATCTGTAGTAGTTAAAGAAATGCAGACCAGGCTGGGCATGGTGGCTCACACCTGTAATTCCAGCACTTTGGGGGGTACTGTGGTGGACAGATAAGTTGAGGTCAGGAGTTCGAGACCAGCCTGGCCAACGTGATGAAACCCTGCCTCTACTAAAAATACAAAAAATTAGCTGGGAGTGGTGATGGGTGCCTGTAATCCCAGCTACTCGGGAGGCTGAGGCAGGAGAATTGCTTGAACTCGGGAGGTGGAGGTTGCAGTGAGCCAAGGTCACACCACTACACTCCAGCCTGGGCGACAGCGAGACCCTGTCTCAAAAAAAAAAAAAGAAAGAAAAATGCAGACAAGCTAAGCGCAATAGAGGAATGGCTATATGGCTATATAATTTACCGTCTGCCAATGGAATATTATATAGGGCCACTAAAATCAATTATTAAGGCTCTGTAGCAATACAAGGCACGTACCAGTATGAAGGCTACCTAGTAAGAAAAGAATGCAGATGTAAACTACAGTGATTAAACTGTAGTGATTAAACTGTAATCTGAACATCGCTCTAGGATTTACAAATGTGTGGGTATAGATAATGTAATGATCAAATCACATTATGCTAGCCCAAGGCCCTTGCTTGCTTACCTGCGCCCCTCTGCACCCCTTGCAAGTGTTTCTGATGATCCCCAAGGGCTGCTCCCCAGCCCCCCTGAATTACAGGATGGCAAAGAAGCTATGGATTGTGCCCCTCAGCCACCTCATTTTGCAGATGGAGGCACTGTAGTCTACGTAGTGACTTTGAAGTTTTTGATGATTGTTGCCAAAGGAGGCCCCAATCTCAAGGTGTTTGGTGTTTCTGCAGCCAGCAAATGTTGCTGCGTTTTCCCCAAGGGTGACAGAGCCTTGAGATTTAGGAATCATTAGGAGAGAGCAGCAGTGACGGCGTCTATGATGAAGAATGGGAAGTTGAATTTTGTGACATGCCTGATATATGGAGTTCCTTAGGTTATGCAAAGTGTAAAACTAGATCAAATTAGATAGTACACAGCAATGGTGAGGTTGACGATAAAGGTACAGGAAGCTATAAACAAAGTTGAGATGATAAATGGCCTCATCCCATCTGGTGTCTGTATAGGGCTTTGTATCTCCTGGGTTATAAACAGAACTTGGTATTGAAACATTTACTAATGCTTACCAGGATTAAAAATTCATGGTATTTTTGAAATTGTTGTTTGCATTAAGGTTGATATTTTGCACTTGTTGAAATCTGCATTTGCTTTAACATTAGCTCCGTATACCTAGTATTCGATAGGTGGGGATGGAATGAAAATGGTCTTATTGATTTTCAAAGCAGGTAACAAAAAGTAATGCCCTATTTGCTTGACTGAACTAAACTAATGGTTAAAATAGTCTTTAAAGTCAGCGATGCTTGTATAGGATCTCACCACCATGTTGTTCGTTGGTGATGATCGCCTTGGAGTTCTAAGGGTTGATCCTTTGGAGGAAGTTTCTTGTAATGAAGTCTCTCCACCCCCAATATTTTTGTAGGTTTTCATTAGTATGTTTCTACATCTCTGGCGTGCTTCATTTTCCTTTTTCTTCTTTAGTGATGGGGTCTCACTGTGTTGCCAAGGCTGGTCTCAAACTCCTGACTTCAAGTGATCCTCCCACCTTGGCCTCCTGCAGTGCTGGGATTTCAAGCATGAGCCACTGTGCCTGGCCTCCAGCATGCTTTTATTTGCTTTTTTAAAAAAGTCACCTCTTTGTCTGGAGCAAACTTGTCCAACCCCCAGCCCATGGGCTGCATGTGGCCCAGGATGGCTTTTGAATGCAGCCCAACACAAATTTGCAAACTTTCTTAAAATGTTATGAGACCTTTCTGCAATTTTTTTAAAGCTCATCAGCTATCATAAGTGTTAGTGTATTTAATGTGTGGCTCAAGACACTTCTTCCAGTGTCGCTCAGGGAGGCCAAAAGATTGGACACCCCTCGCCTAGAGTTTAAAACTAATGGCTACTAGGAATATTTGTGAAGTCCTTTAGTTCTTGTGATATATAAAATAGAAAACACCTTCATTATAAAAGAATGAAACAATAATGTATTTTGACATCTGATGTCAAATAAATGCATATATTCTTTAAAAAAAAAGAGATACTCATTGGTGGGTGCATCTTTAACTTTTTAAAAGCATTTTCTCTTTGGAACTCTGTTTTTCCTTTTGCATGTACTATGGAGAATACCAGTCTCTTCTCTCACATGTAAAAAAAATCTCCGTACCTTCGTAGTGATTATGTATTTAGTGAGTTTTAAATGAAAACTTTCAGAAATTTAACTGGAGTCTGGCTAAAAATGTAAAATAAGGTTTAAAAACTCAAAGCCAGTGTACAGTGCACATTGAATGCATACGCAATAGAAGATCCTGCAGCTGTCCTTGTTTTTCCCTGGTTCTGTCTCCTGTGATTCAGATCTGCCTGGGTCCTTAGTTTTAACTTATCATTTATATTCTTTATGTTTTACTCTGTCTACTTTTACAGACTGCTTTATATCCTTATGGAAAGGAACAGGAATCTGGCCCATGTCTGTATCTGAAACACAGCTTATCTCACTGTTTCTAAACTCCAGCCTCATCAGCTTCCTCTCAGTTTTGGGGCCTCTCTAAACCATCTCGAGATCTTCGCTCATGTTATTTGTTCTTCTCTAAACACTCTTCTGCCAACTTTTCACATTGCTGGATTCTTCCCCCTTTAGGTTCAGCTGAAATCTCACTTCCTTGGACAGGTTGTTCTGGACCACCCTAACTATTTTTTTGATGGAGTCTGAGTCAGTGTAAGTTAACAGACACATAATCAAGAATTAATGATAGGCAGTTTTAGAACACAACAACCGTAAATCTCTGTATTACATAGGGAGAAAACCAGTCCATATTCTTCTTTCTTGGTCATGTGTAGGACTAGGCCTTCCTCGTTCCTCTGTTCTAGCTTTAGGAGAAGGTAACTGTCTTTTTGGAGTCCAGCCTTTTCCTTTTTCACCTTGGTGATGCATACTGAATGAAAAGGCAAGCATGTAGGTTTGGTTTTGTGTAGAGTGGCAAAGATTCTTGTTCCTTTCTTTCTTTCTTTTTTTGACAGGTCTTACTCTCTTGCTTAGGCTCAAGTGCAATGGTGCAATCTCAGCTCACTGCAACCTCTGCCTCACAGGTTCAAGTGATTCCCATGTCTCAGCCTCCCAAGTAGTTGGGACTACAGGTGCATGCCACCATGCCTGTCTAATTTTTGGTATTCTTGAAAGTAGAGACAGGGGTTTGCCTTGCTGGCCGGTCTTGAACTCCTGGCCTCAATTGAGCTGCCTGCCTGGGCCTCCCAAAGTGCTTGGATTACTGGTGTGCATCACCGTGCCCAGCTCACTGCAACCTCTTCCTCCTGGGTTCAAGTGATTCTCATGTCTCAGCCTCCCAAGTAGCTGGGACTATACGTGCATGCCATCATGCCTGGCTAATTTTTCATATTTTTTAAAAGTGGAAACAGATTTGCCTTGTTGGCTGGTCTTGAATTCCTGGCCTCAAGTGAGCTGCCTGCCTGGGCCTCCCAAAGTGCTGGGATTACAAGTGTGCATCACTGTGCCCAGCCTAAGTAGCTTGGGTTTTTTTTTTTTTTTCTGAGACGGAGTCTTGCTCTGTCGCCAGGCTGGAGTGCAGTGGCGCAATCTTGGCTCACTGCAACCTCTGCCTCCTGGTTTCAAGCGATTCTTCCGCCTCAGCCTCCCGAGAGGCTGGGACCACAGGTGCGTGCCACCACGCCCAGCTAACTTTTGTATTTTTAGTAGAGATGGGGTTTCACCATGTTTGCCAGGATGGTCTCTATCTCTTGACCTTGTGATCCGCCCGGCTCAGCCTTCCAAAGTGCTGGGATTACAGGAGTGAGCCACCATGCCTGGCCCAGTAGCTTGGGTTTTTAAAGTGAGCAGTGGTTCACTGCAGCATTTAATTATTCCATATTTGTTATCCTAAAGCAGAATGAAGAGAGAAATAATGTGGTCACTTAACTTTCTAAAAATATTACTACCCATCACCAAGCAGCCCTGTAAGGGATATCGGCAAAAATGCTGAAGGCCTTTAAGGGAACATTATTCTAATCAGAGACAAGTGGGAAAGTCAAATCAAAATCATGTGTGTGTCTGTTCTGCGAAAGGACAGACAGGTTTTCCTTCACATTGAGATTTGTTTTCCCTGCTTTGCCTTTGCCGCAATAACTTGAAATGGTCTGTCTGCTGGCACAGAAAGCCAGGGAGTGGGCAGAGTGGCCAGGACACTGCTGCAGGAACATCAAGAACATTTTTAGAGTCCCTTTTGGGAACACGCAGCCAAAGTATTTTTATAGTCAGGTAAGATAGCAGGAAAGGAAGGCAGTGTCTACTTTTTTATGGTGTAAGTTTTTAGAAGATTCAGTTTGCCCACATTTATCCACAAGTCATGAATATTTGTTCATCTAAACAAGGTTCCAGTTCGTGGCACAGAATGTGAATAGTATTCTGTCAGCCCAGTTACTTGAGTACTGCAAGTTGTTTTACAGACCAGAGTGAATGGTGGAATCCAACTGTGGCCTGATATATTTAAAACCCCCAACTTGTTGTTCTTCCAGCATGGATCCTTTTGCTCATTTTGACCTTTTATAGTTGTACCATGAGATAGTTTGAGTGATTGTCCCAAAATTACACCTTCTGGAGTAACAGGCTGAAGGCCCACATACCTCTTTTATTTGCAGTAGTTCCCAGGTGACCCTATGGTGTGATACAGTGAATTATGGTGATGACCAGCAAAATGTCAAGCTAACAAGGTTATAGAATGTCTCAACCAGCATTCTATAGTTCACCTTCTTGTAATATTTTCTAAAATAAATGTGCCATAACTAGCCTTTTAACCAGCGTACCACAAGCATCTCAAGTCAACCTTAAAGAAAACTTACTCTTTTCCTCTTGATGTTCTGAGGTTTTATAGAACTCGAGCAGCACAGATGATACATCACTAGATGATGTTTTGAGAATGGCATGCACTTTTGAAACTGTTCATAGTTGAATTCTAAAGTTTGTAGGTCTATTTTCAGTTTGTTTTCTTTGATATAAAAGACTATGTAGGTATAAAAATACTGCCTGCTGGGCCGGGCGCGGTGGCTCATGCCTGTAATCCCAGCATTTTGGGAGGCTGAGGCGGGTGGATTATGAGGTCAAGAATTCGAGACTAGCCTGGCCAACATGATGAAACCCCATCTCTACTAAAAAACAAAAATTACAGGTGAGCACCTGTAATCCCAGCAACTTGGGAGTCTGAGGCAGGAGAATTGCTTGAAACCAGAAGGTGGAGGTTGCCCTGAGCCAAGATCATACCATTGCACTCCAGCCTGGGTGAAAGAGCGAAACTGTGTCTCAAAACAACAATGAAAAGACTGCCTGCCACAAAGGGTTCCACACATACTTACCGAGCTGAGACAAAGAGCTTTATATTGTCATTTAGATTTTAGAACTGCTAGAACTGGAGAATAGATTTTTTTTTCTTATTCATAAAGGATTATAAATACTGAACTTTTATTGGTTGAAATAAGTCAAGCAGAAACCATTTCCTTTATTACCATAGAGACACAGGGTTATTGGAGTTTAGGGATTATTGCTGTATCCATGCATGCTAGTGCAGTCCTTGAAACAACTGTATGGAAACTGTCTCAGGGGTTTAAAGGTAGATTTAAATGAAACCAATTAAGTTCCTGATAGATTTCAAAGTCTACTATTGATACCGGAAATATCTTGTAAAAGTCAATTGGTTACTGGTTCTTTGTTAAAAAAAGATGATGTTGTATATATATATTATATATATATATATATATATAGTTACTGGTTCTTTGTTAAAAAAAGATGTTTTGTATATATATATGTATGTAAGTGTACACATACACTTACATTATATTCTAGTATAGATTGATTTTTATAAAGAGTCCTCACTTTGCATCTTAATCAATTAAAAAATGATGAGTTCTGTGACCTTAAGAAATTTTTGCCAAAGCATTAAAAATACTTAGGTAGGTTATCAATGTATGCGGAAATAAGAAAAAAATAGTACAGCTAATATTTATTTAGTACTTGATAATTTAAAATGTTAGAAACATTGAGAGTTAAAATGTTTTATTTCTTTGAGTACAACTTGGGAGTAATTTCAACGTGTTTGCTTTTCATTGTATAACTTACGATTACAGTATTTCTTTTCTTTTGTGAACCATCCTACTCCTTTTTGAGTTTGGACAAAATGTTGGAAGCTGATCCAAAGTTGTGAAATATCTGAGAGTTCCTCTAATGCTAAGTCCTTTGGGAATCTTCATTCTGTTCATTACAGCCACCTTCGAATTTCATGTCCAGTGTTGTCCCTTTGTATTTCTTTCTGTACTTTCTTTTTTGTTCACTTGTACTGGCTTTTGATTATCCACTTTTGTAAAATGCGCTGTGATTTTTATCCCTCTGAGATGAGGAGACAGCAGAACTACCTGCTTTGCTGTTTGTGCCTGAACTGAATACCAGACGTGCAGGGACCAATCACCGACAGGCTTTGAAAAAACTGACATGATTGGTCATTGGTCGTGATACACATCTGTTATTCACATCATGATTTGTGAACCAAAGTGCTAGCAGTGAAGTCTGTATTTGATGCAGTTACTCAGCTAATATACCGTGGTAACTGAAGTCTGAACCACATCGTTGGGGGACTGGTATTAACTAAACTATGGTAACGGAAATTCATGCATATTGGAACCATACCAAGTGAGGAGTGCCTGTATTCCAGTTATAAATTATTTATAGTACATTTAAAGCTTGGCCTAGCTCCCTTTGCTTTACCCATTACACACTGAGCTCATCCAGTGTAGCCAAGCTGTGGTGTAGAAAATCAATTCAGAATTGAACTGAGAGTTTTGAAGTCATTGATTCAACCTTGGAGTTAGCTTTGACTTTCTCTTCTCTTACTCAAGACCTCACAGAGTAGATTGGGCACTAGTGAAAGTATTTTTCAGACCCCATCCAGCATGGGGAGTTTTGACTTGATTTGCAGCTTATACCCTGAAAAAAGTTTCTGGGTTGTCACCTTTGTAATTTTTCCAACTCTCTCCTTCCTCCTCTACTTTCTCCCCTCTTCTTGGCCTGTCCTTTTCTTCCTGTGTCCAGTCATCAAGTTCTACCCTCCAGCCTTATATTACTTCATGTTTCTTTCAGTTTCTATTGCTGTCATCCCAATTCTATGTTTCTCAACTTGAATTGCAATTGTTATAATAGTTTCCTAACTGACTTTCCCACTGTACTCTCTCCTTTCCAGCTAATCCCGCGTGCCGTCACCGGAGTAATCGTCCTGGAGCACTCTTGCAGCTTTACTTAATCCTCTGCTGAAGCCTCCAAAATAACTTACTGATAACAGAATAAAATCCAAAGCCCTCATCAAGCCTGTAATAACTTTCTTTGTCTAACACAATCTTCCTTCTCCGAATTTATCACCTGATCTCTTCCCTTCCCTCCAGAACCTGGGGTTTCAACAACGTAGGTTTACTCATTATCTCCCAAATATGCCCGCCACCACTCCTTTCTGCGCATTGTCTTCCTAAAATGCACTTGTTGATGCTTTCTAAATCTTGCTTAGTTTCAAAAACTTCCTAAATGATCTCTCCTGTTAATGTCTTTTCTCCTCTCTGCAGTTCCAAAGGATTTATATTTCATACTTTCCAGTTATCACTTATTTGCTGATCTGTATTTTTAGTTATCATGTGTTATTTAATTTCTCCATTTAGCATTTAAGTCCTAGATGGGCAGGGACTGAATTTTCTACACCACCAGGAAAGGCATTTAACAGAGTGATAGGTATAAATCTGTCCCTTCTCTCATTCAGTATTTTCTTGTATTTTTTTTTTAGCACTTCTTCTAGACATTGAGCTATGTGCTAGCAGTAAAGCATAACAAGATAACTTACCAACCTCACAGAGCTCTAGCTGAATGAGGCATACAGAGAAGTAGTCAATCAATTGTAATGCAGTAAGATGCATGGAATGATGGTTAGTGAATGAGATTCATGGAAGCAAGAAGATAAGTGTCAAGCCTAGATGAGGGGCAGTGAGAATGCTTCTAGAAGTGAGGTTCAGGCAGAGTCTGAAAGATACATAGGAATCAGGTAGTTGAAGGGGGCCAAATGGAAAGAATGTTCCAGGCAGAGGAGTCAGTGTGGATAAAGCTCTGGAAGGGTGAGAGCACACTGAGGAACTGAATTCAGTTCTATGCAGCTGTTTTGTAGACAATGAGGTAAGATTCCTAAGGGATGAGGTTGCAGAAGATCCCTGTAATGGGAGAGAAGTCGACATCTTTGGTGAATGTTTAGGAGGAAGGATTTCCAGGACCAGATGTTTGAGTAGATAAAATGAGGGAGCAGCACCCAGGTTTTTCTTAAGGATCACTTGGTGGCTGGAGGTATTAGAGGGAAGATGATGAGTTCAATTTTGGACATTTTGAATTTGAGAGGCCTATGAAATATGTACATGGTGACATGCAGTTGTAGACAGTTTGAAGCTCAGAAGAAAGCTCTGACCAGGAAATAAAAATTTGGGTGACATCAGCATATGATAGGATGAAATCATAAGGAAGAGTGTGTAGAGTTAGTGAAGAAGACTTCAAGACCAAACCTTAACACACATCAGTATATAAAGAAGTAAAGAGAGCAAGTCTACAAAGAATGTTAAGATGGAATGGCCAGGAGGAAGGAGCAAAATAGGTGAGCGAGGTGTCATGAAAACCAAGGGAAGATGTAAATCCATCCATTGGATTTAGCAATGTGGAAACCCTTCATGACCCTAGTAAGAATAGTTTCTGTGTAGAGGAGGGGCAGGGGATGAGAAAATGTAAACTGGCCCGAGATAGATTGTAGCATGTTAAGAAGTCAACAAACAGTTATGTTAGAAAGTTTAGTTATGGAGGAGAGGATTTAAAGAGGGTAGAAGCTGAAAGGAAATGGAGCTGAGGGCCTTTTATTATATATTGTTTAAGCTACTGGAAATCTGTGATGTTTAAAGGCTGCTAGGAAGAATACATTAGTGATAAAGAGGTTGACCATAAGCTAAAATAGCCAGAGTTATAACTCCTCTTAAAATTCTTTGCCCAGTGTGTCCTGTTATCTTTCAGTATTCTAAATAAGTTAATTCCAAACTAATTTTGGACTTCAGTGAGATCTTGTTACACAAGATTGCAAATTCCTGTAAAGCATGATTCAAACTATTCTTTTTTGTTCGGGGTAGCACTTAGTGTCTTAAATAGAGAAAATTTTCAACATATATTATTTTTATTACTGTTGTTTGTTTATCCTTTGAGCAAATATATTTAATTTTTTAGTGGGTACATAGTAGATATATATATTTATGGGGTACATAAGATGTTTTGATAACAGACATGCAATGCATAATAATCACATCATGGAGAATGAGGTGAGAAAATATTTATTTAATGTCCATTTTATGCCAGACATTTTTCTAGGTGCCAAGGATATGAAGGTTACCAGGCCATACATACTACCAGGCCATACATACCACTTGTTCTTGAGGAGTTTATTATCTAGGGAGTCAGTTAATGAAATAATTACAGATTGCAAAAGGTACTTAAAATGACATTGTGATAGACAATAATCATTCTTTTCCTATGAACTTCCCTTTCCATTGTTGGAGGGAGAATAATCACGAGCTATTAAAGAGTTAAATGACTTAAGATGGAAAGAAAAAGTAGTGAGTAACAGAGACTACTTTTGGGATAGTGAATTTACTCCTTTGTTTGCCATTTCTAAAGTTCATGGGACTGTGATGCCTGTAATGGGCTGTGTGTTTTGCAGATTTTGTTGGTTGATTGTTACTTATCATCTGAGAGACTAACCAACTCTCCACGTTTTCTCTTTTCCCTTTCAGTTATTTGCCATCTTCCATGTATGAATGGTGGCCAGTGCAGTTCAAGGGACAAATGTCAGTGCCCTCCAAATTTCACAGGAAAGCTTTGTCAGATCCCAGTCCATGGTGCCAGCGTGCCTAAACTTTATCAGCCTTCCCAGCAGCCAGGCAAGGCGTTGGGGACGCATGTCATCCATTCTACACATACCTTGCCTCTGACCGTGACTAGCCAGCAAGGAGTCAAAGGTAAGCTTTTTTCATTCTGCCCATTTGCCAGACCTCTGCTAACTTGCCAAACCCACATAGAAGTCAAGGATCTGCAGATGGCCGGGGCTGGTATTGAAACAGAAAGGAGTACATGATTTGTGGCCTGAGAAATGGCAGTAGAGGCAGAATGTGGGCCCACATATGTGGCTGCAGTACTTTTTAAGCCATAGAGAATTGATATCTAGGAAATAAGAAAATAGAAAGGAGCCCATTCTTCTCTAGTGACTCTTGGCACCAAGAGCTAATAAGTGTGTATGGCATTGTTCTGACAGGGCTTGGGAAGTAGAAAGATGAGCGAGAGAGTGTGCTGGTCCTTACAGCATTAATAAGCTAGTGGATCACACAGTACCTGCTGGTGAACTTCGTAATTGAAGAATGCTTGGTTTGGGTTGTAAACAACCATTTAACCTCACTGCACTTCAATTTGTTCATCTGTAGAGGAAAGTAAACTAGGTCACTTGGAGCTCGAAAATTCTGTGACGAATTCATTCTTTTAAACCTGGCATTTTTATAAATGCACACTTTTAAAAAGGGGGTCATAGAAGTGTTACTGGCTCTAATTCTTTAAAACCTGAATCCTTGCATCAGGAGATGAGATTTTGTTTGACAGCTACAGAAAGCAGCTTGTTATAGATATAAAATAGTGCACTTTGGTATTGTGTGTGTGTGTGTATGTAACAAGAAGCACAAAAATAACAGGTATTGTGTTTTTTAAGAGTAAGAGAATTGTGCCTTGTGAAATTGGGTTTCCTCTTTTAATAGAAAAATGTAAATCCAAAAATTTTTATGATAGAAATTTTGTGAGAAGTTCAAAAATAATCAAATGTTTCATCTTTCTGATTAACACTGGATAAAATTTACCTACTTAGAACAAGCAACATGAATTTCACAGCTTTAAAACTTCTGAAAAGAATATTTTAGTTTCATGAATATTACTGTTAAAAGTTTTAATTTCTCTCTATAATACAACTTTTTAAAAAATATAAATTTTATTTTGTATGTCTCCTTAAGAATTTTGATGGCTATGCAGTGAAATGCTATATGTGATATAAATATGTCTGCATGTGTGTTGATAAAATTTACTTTCATGTTTTAAAACTTTTGATTTGCCTGTTAGTTATTCAGGGCTAACAAGTTTTCCTCCCAATCTGTTCTAGTGAAATTTCCTCCTAACATAGTCAATATCCATGTGAAACATCCTCCTGAGGCTTCTGTCCAGATACATCAGGTTTCAAGAATTGATGGCCCAACAGGCCAGAAGACAAAAGAAGCTCCACCAGGCCATTCCCAAGTCTCTTACCAAGGGCTTCCTGGGCAGAAGACCCAGACCATACATTCCACGTACTCCCACCAGCATGTCATTCCTCATGTCTACCCCGTGGCTGCTAAGACGCAGCTTGGCCGGTGCTTCCAGGAAACCGTTGGGTCACAGGTAAGCATCATCACTGAGCCTGTTTTAGTAATGTGTTGCAGCTATGGGATCATTTTAACAAGAAAGCCAGACTTGATAAAAATGATTTTTTAAAAAAGGGCTTTGACATACTATGACTCATGGCCCTATTTTTGTAAATAAAGTTTTACTGCTACACTCATAGCCACACTCATTCATTTATATATTATCTATGCCCATTTTCATGCTAGGACTGTAGAATTAAATAGTTCCAGTGAGATCATATGGTCTGTAGAACCTAAAATATTTATTGTATGTCTTTTACAGAAAAAGCTTGCCAATCCCTGATGTACAGAATACATTGGTTGGTTGGTTGGTTGGTTGGTTGGTTGATTGATTGATTTGGAGCCGTACTCTGTGGCCCAGGTTGGAGTGCAGTGGCACGATCTCAGCTCACTGCAACCTCTGCCTCCCAGTTTCAAGTGATTCTCCTACCTCAGCCTCCCAAGTAGCTGGGATTACAGGCACGCACCGCCACACCCGGCTAATTTTTGTATTTTTAGTAGAGATGGGGTTTCACCATGTGGGCCAGGCTTGTCTTGACCTCAAGTCGTCTTCCCGCCTCATCCTCACAAAGTGCTGGGATTACAGGCATGAGCTACCGTGTCTGGCTTCCAGAAATGTTTCTGGAAGTCCATGATTACCTGTTTCTATTTTTTGGTTAGGATGATCTGTGTATAAAACATGTGTCAGGCATGAGATATGGTATAGAATGTATATTCTGCCAAGATGTTTGAAAATATTTTTGCCTTTTGCGATAGTTTTGTTCATGAGTTTTGAACTCATTGTGCAATAATAATTCATGTCATCTTTGACGTGAAATAATATTTCATGATATCTTTTCTTTTTTTGAGGTGGAATCTCACTCTGTCACCAGGCTGGAGTGCAGTGGTGCAATCTCAGCTCACTACAACCTCCGCCTCCCAGGTTCAAGTGATTCTCCTGACTCAGCCTCCCAAGTAGCTGGGACTACAGACGTGTGCCACCACGCCCAGCTATTTCTTTTTGTATTTTTGGTAGAGGCGAGATTTCACCATGTTGGCCAGGATGGTCTCAATCTCCTGACCTCATGATCTGCCCACCTCAGCCTCCCAAAGTGCTGGGATTACAAGTGTGAGCCACCGTGCCTGGCCTCTTTTAATTTCTTATAAAAATTCAGGCTGGGCGCACTGGCTCATGCCTGTAATCCCAGCACTTTGGGAGGCTGAAGCAGATGGATCACCTGAGGTCAGGAGTTCAAGGCCAGCCTGGCCAACATGTTAAAACCCTGCCTCTACTAAAAATACAAAAATTAGCCAAGCATGGTGTTGGGCACCTGTAATCCCAGCTACTCAGGAGGCTGAGGCAGGAGAATCACTTCAGCCTGGGAGGCGGAGGTTGTAGTGAGCCGACCCACTGCATTCCATCCTGGGCCTCAGAACAAACAAAAAAAGAAAAAAAATTTATAACTAGCAAGTTACAGTGCATGAGTTATTTGAAGTGTAACTTTAGGCCTATATTTATATCCTAAAGTGAGAGAATGGCAAAATTGTCTTTAAAACTCGTCATTGATTGTGCATAGTGAACACAATCTAAAAGCACTGGTTCCTCCACTTCAACCACTTGCTGCGACATGCTTTGAGAGTATGAGATAATGATGGAGGCGTCATTCTGTGGTTTCCTCCCTGTCTCTTGGTTGTGGTTTAAACCTCTCATGAGAAGACTAGATGAGATACATTTATTATTATTATTCCTGTGCCATTTCTTGAACGATATATATATATATATATATATATATATATATATATATATAGTGTGTGTGTGTGTGTGTATGCATATGAAATACTTGGAGGTAATAGAACTAATTGTTAGTGCTTTAGAAAATTGGGAAACACTTTTAGGTCCTAAGTCAATGGTAGGATTGTCACCTTTCTTTTAGGAGAAGGAGGGAAGATTGTAGACCTGAGTGGAAGGCAGATGTGGGAATGGAAAGAGCATCTATGTGGAATTGTAAGACCTTCATAGGAGCCATGAGCACAGCACTTGGTAGGAGGGAAGCAGCTTCCTTATCTGCAAAGTAGAGAGAAGACGTGGGGCTCGTGAGACTTTGTTAAGGTTAATCAAGATAATGTGAGCCCTGCTTTGCAAATATTATAGAAGTATGAAAATATTAGCTTAAAGAATATTTATCAAAGTAGAGTCAAACTTAAGCAACCATCTACTATGACTGTTTTTATATCATGTACTTTGTCAGCATCGATCTCGCAGACGTAGTCCTCACTGGCCTGTGGATACCTGAAATGCGACTACAGGGGACCTAATATGGCTTTGCAGTCCCCAGTTTTGCAAATGCTTTTGGGAGAAGGAACATTGTCTATTTAAATTTAGCTTAAAAGTAAATACACTGTTTATGCTAAGGGCAGGTTTTGATAATGACCATGGGGTTGAAGATAAACTTTATACACTTCACAGCTTCGCACTGAATTAGTCTTGGAGAGGGAGGACAAATTTGGTGCCATTTGCATTGTTTAGTCATTCCAGCTTAGGTTGGTCAGGGAGAAAGGAAAAGCAGATCTTTTTAAAATTGTGTGCCCAGTACCTTTCTCCCTGTTTCCAAGTTGGAACACAGATGATAAAAAGCAAGAAAATGAAGCATAACAAGCTTGTTATTCTTGTATAATATTAGGTGATTGCTAACAAGAAAAGATGAAAAGAAATTATTGACTTGTAAGCCTAAACTAGAGTATACAATTTAAAGGAATTGGCTAATTGATGGGGTTACCCAAATAACTAAAACTCAGTGGAATACTTTTGTCTTATCTACATACATCTCTGACTTTTGGTCTAAAAGATGCAGACAGTGATCTCAATTCTTAATTCATTTTGCATGTGTAGTCACTAACACACAGCTTCAAAATAAGACCTGTTTTTTGGAAAACATTCCCAGCATATGATTATTGGTCTTCCTGTTCATGAGGAATGTTGCTGGATGCCAATGACTGCCCAGTTAATTTGTGCAATTAGGGTGAGCATTTAAAAAATACATTACTGGCAAATAATCAGTAGTGTTTTTTAAATGCTCCACTATCCTACAAAGGAGTTCAAAAACATTTGTGCTTTTTGCTCTGGTCGATTTGCAAACGTAGCTGTAGCCAGGAGGTATAGGTAGATTTTAAATGGCAAAAAATCAAAAACAAAAACAAAACCCTGGGTAAATGCTCAGTATTGCTTTGCTCAGTGGAGCCCTCTTATTAATTGCAAATTTCAACCATTGAGACATTTAATGCAATCCTTACCAATAAACATCTATGTTTATATATTGCTATGAGAGGTTATATGCAAGATAAATTTGACAGAGACAGAGATAGCCCTTGTTTCTGTGGCATATTGTAATAATTAGGTAGTAAACTTCGGATTGAAAACCCAAGATGAACTATGATCAATGTATTTAAATTCAGGAAACTTTTGTAGAATAGAATTTCAGAACTGTTTGGATGGTGGAGGAAAATGGATGATTGATGAGGAAACCAAGCTCACAGAGCAAAAAGGGGGAGTAATTAAACAGAGGAAAGAGAGCAGTGCAAGAAATGAATAAGGAAGAGTTCTCAGATGAGATCAGAGAAGTGAAATAGCTTGGGATTCTTGGCAGGCTATTGCATCAATATTAAGCCTTTTAAATCTGACGCATGGTGCAGTATAAATGACTTGGTGGCAAGGTCAGTGTGTCAAGAAGCCGCTTTGACAAAGTGATCAAGCCTCAGCATCATTAATAGTGGAGGCAGTCTGACCTTATGTGCCTCCTGCTGTGAGACAGTATAGAGTTTGCAGAACTACCCTTGAAGTGTTCTTGCCAAAAATATGTACCCTGAATCGAATCAAGCGTTTACACTTAACCCCAAGTTTATAGGAAATACTGAGGGTAAAGAAACAAGTTAAAAACATCACACCCAGACAGAAAAAACAATGAGACATTTACAGTCTAGGGCATTATTGCCTGGTTTCTTTAAAAAAAAAAAATCAGAGTAATAAAAAAGTGAGGTAATATTTGTAGAAAGAGACCAAAGAGACACAAAAAATAAGTCTGGTGTATTCACCTTCATTAAATCTTGATTTAAAAAAAAACGAAAGGTAGATCTAAAAGATATTTTGGGAATAGTTGGGGAAATTTGAACATGAGCTCTGTCTTAGTCCATTTTTGTGTTGCTGTAACAGAATGCCACAGACTGGGTAATCCATAAAGAAAAGACATTTATTTCTCACTGTTTTAGAGACTGTGAAGTTGAATATCAAGGTGCCAGCATGTGACCAGGACCTTCTTACTATGTCATCTCATAGCAGAAGGATAAGCGAACACAAGAAAGCAAGGGGAGCTGAACTTGCTTTTTTTTTTGAGATGGAGTCTCTCGGTTGCCCAGGCTGGAGTGCAGTGACGTGATCTCGGCTCACTGAAACCTCTGTCTCCTGGGTTCAAACAATTCTTCTGCCTCACGCTTTCAAGTAGCTGGGACTAAAGGCACACACCACCTAGTGCATCTGGCTAAATTTTGTATTTTTAGTAGAGACAGGGTTTCACCATATTGGCCAGACTGTTCTCGAACTCCTGACCTTGTTGTGATCTACCCGCCTCGGCTGTCCAAAGTGCTGGGATTACAGGCATGAGCCACCAGGCCTGGCCTGAACTTGCTTTTATAACAAGCCCACCTTGGTGATAACTAACCCACTGCCAAGATAATGACATTAGTCCATTCATGAGGGAAGAGCCTTTGATTAGGTTCCATCCTTCTAACACTGTTGTTTTCAGAGAATTAAGTTTCTAACACTTGAACTTTGGAGGACACATTCAAACCATAGGAAGTGTCATTAGGTGATAGTTTGGAATTATGAGTTTTCTTATGTGTGATAATAGTATTGGGATTATGTAGGAAAATGTCCTTATTCTTTTTTGTTTGTTTGTTTGTTTTGAGACGGAGTCTCACTCTGTGGCCCAAGCTGGAGTTCAGTGGCATGATCTCAGCTCACTGCAACCTCCTCCTCCCTGGATCAAGGGATTCTCCTGCCTCAGCCTCCCAAGTAGCTGGAATTACAGGTGTGCACCACCATACCCAGCTAATTTTTGTAGTTTTAGTAGAGATGGGGTTTTACTGTGTTGGCCAGGCTGGTTTTGAACTCCTGACCTCAAGTGATCTGCCTGCCTTGGCTTCTCAAAGTGCTGAGATTACAGGCGCAAGCTACCTCACCCAGCCGGAAAATGTCCTTATTCTTTTTTTCATTATTCCTTTCTTTTTTTTTTTGAGATGGAGTCTCACTCTGTCACCCAGACTGGAGTGCAGTGGTGTGATCTCGGCTCATTGCAACCTCTGCTTCCCATGTTCAAGCAGTTCTCCTGCCTCAGCCTCCCGAGTAGCTGGGACTACAGGTGGACACCACCATGCCCAGCTAATTTTTGTATTTTTTTAGTAGAGATGGGGTTTCACCTTGTTGGCCAGGATGGTATCCGTCTCTTGACCTCATGATCCACCTGCCTCGGCCTCCCAAAGTGCTGGGATTACAGGCATGAGCCACGGCGCCCAGCCGATATTCTTATTTTAAATAAATGAGTGCTGAAAGTTTCAGGGGTAAAATTCCATAATGTTCATAATTTACAGGCACATTTTGTTTTATTCCACCTCACTTTAGCTCTTTGTAGATATTGTGTCTTTTACAAATTGAATGAAGGTTATGGCAGCCCTGCTTACTGACAAGCAAGTTTTTCTGGACAGAGTGTTCTTACTTTGTGTTTCTGTCACATGTTGTTATTTTTGCAATATTTCAAGACCTTTTTATTGTTATATCTGTTATGCTAATGTGCAATAAGTTATTTTTTTTAACTATTGTAATTTTGGGGGGGCACCACAAACCACACCCATATAAGATGGCAAACTTAAGTGATAAATGTGTATTTTCTGACTGCTCTACCAACTGGCCATTCCCCCATCTTTCTCCCTGTCTTTAGGCATCCCTATTGGCTGAAACACAACAGTATTGAAAGTAGGCTAATTAATAATCCTACAATGGCCTTTAAGTGTTCAAGTGGAAGAAAGAGTCACACATCTCTCACTTTAAATCAAAAGCTAGAAATGAATAACCTTAATGAGGAGGGCATGTTGAAAGCCAAAATAAGCCAAAAGCTAGGTCTCTTGCATCATTCAGCCAAGTCGTGAATTCAAAGGAAAAGTTCGTGAAGGAAATTAAAAGGGCTACTCCAGAGAGTACATGAATGATAAGAAAGTAATTGTTGCTAACTTGGAGAATGTTTGAGAGAGGTCTCGATAGAGGGTCAGACCAGCCACAGCATTCCCTTCAGCCAAAGCCCAATCCAGAACAAGGTCCTAACTCTCAATTCCCCGAAGGCTTGGAGAGGTGAGGAAGTTGCAGAAGAAAAACCTGAAGCTTGTGGTGGTTGGTTCATGAGGTTTAAAGAAAGAAGCCATCTGCAGACCATAAAAGTACAAGGTGAAGCAGTAAGTACTGTTGTAGAAGCTGCAGCAAGTTGTCCAGAAGATCGTTGATAAAGGGGGCTACACTAAGCAGCCTTATACTGGAAGAGGATGCCATCTAGGACTTTCATAGCTAGAGAGAAGTCAGTGCTTGGCTTCAGAGGACAGGCTGGCTCTTTTGTTAGGGACTAATGCAGTTGGTGACTTTAGGTTGCAGCCGATGCTCGAAGGCTGTTCTGAAAATTCTAGGGCCCTTAAGAACTATGCTAAATCTACTCTGCCTTTGCTCTGTAAAGGGAACAGCAAAGCCTGGATGACAGCACATGTGTTTGCAGCATGGTTTACTAAAGATTTTAAAGGGCACTGTTGAGATCTGCTGCTCAGAAAAAAAAGATTCCTTTCAAAATATTACTGCTCATTGACAATGTACCTGGTCACTCAAGAGCTCTGATGGAGATATACAAAAAGATGAATGTTGTTTCATGCCTATAATCACAGCATCCATTCTGTAGACCATGGGTCAAGGAGTCATTTTTACTTTTAAGACTTATTATTTAAGAAATACACTTCTTAAGGCTATCGCTGCCAGAATAATCATTTCTCTGATGGATCTGGGCAAAGTAAATAAAAATGGAAAGGGTTTGCCATTATAGATGCCATTAAGAACATTCATGATACATAGGAGGGGGTCAAAATATCAACATTAAAGATAATTAAATTCGATACTGGAAAAAGTCGAATTCAACCCTTATGGATGACTTTGAGGGGTAGAAGATTTCAGTGGAGGAGGTCACTACAGATATGGTGGAAACAGCAAGAGAACTCTAGTTAGAAGTAGATCCGAAGGTATGACCAAACTGCTGCAATCTCATGTTCAGACTTGAATGGATGAGGAGCTGCTGCTTATTAATGAGCAAAGAAAGTAGTTTCATGAGATGAAAACTTCTCCTGGCGTAGGTGCTGTGGACATTATGAAATGACAACAATGGATTTAGAATACTCTATATGTTTAGTTGATAAAACACTAGCAGGGTTTAGGAGGACCGACTCATTTTGAGAGAAGTTGTACCGTGGGTCAAATGCTATCAAACAGTATCACTTGGTACAGAGAAATATTTAGTAAAAGGAAGAGTCAGTCAAAGCTGTAGACCTCATAGTTTCTTATTTTAGGAAGTTGCCACAGCCACCACAGCCCTCAGGAACTCCCATCCCGATTGGTTGACAGTCATCAGCATCAAGGCAAGACCCTCCACCAGCAAAAAGGTTATGACTCGCAGAAGGCTCACATGATTATTAGCATTTTTAAAGCAATAAAGTGTTTTAAAATTAAGGTATGTACTTTAAGGCATAGCACTACTGCAAACTTAATAGATAACAGTATCATGTAAACATGACTTTTATTTGCACTGGGAAACCAAAAAAGTCATGTGACTCATTTTATTGTGATATTCACTTTATTGCAGTGTTCAGGAACTGAACCCACAACATATCTGAGGTATTGTCCATAATTTCAGATGTATTTTACATAGAAGTAACACAAACTTCTAACAATTATTGACTCTTGAGAGGTTCATATGCAGGTGATCATTGTATTATCCTTTGAACATCTCAGTATATTTGAAAATTTTTTTAGAAAGGGGAAAATATTAAAATTTCCTAGACTTATACATAGAATAGTATATTTTAAAGCTGAATTTAAAAGCTTTAAAAGACTTTTTAGAAACATACGTGAAGAGACTTTTTAGAAACAAATGTAAAGTTTTTCACTGTTGAATGGCTATGCTTGGTAGGTTTGAGGTGACAGGAGGAGGCCAGTGAAGAGAAATTGGCCTTATGAAATGACCAAGGGCCAATCTAAGAAGTAAAGTTGAATGTAAAAGAGATGACTCTAGGGAATTTTGTGGAGAATCCAGCATCAGGATTGTGTCACAGGCTGTTGTAAAGACAAGAATCATGAAGAAATGGACTATTCTGAATTTTCTTGCTTCACAAATCAGCTAAAGAAATGCCCACTAGAATTGATTACCTGAGCCGTAGTGGGGAGGACTGTGAGAAGATGAGCAATTACATCTTTGTTAAAAGCAGCCTCATCCTTGATTGATATTAAGAAGGGTGTACTCTTAATTACCAGTCAGAAAGTCCAGGCTGTTTTAGACACAGAATGATAGAGAATGAATAGAGAAAATTCAGTGGTCAGTGAATAGATTTGCTGATGATAGTTAAATTCATGATCACAGAGGACATTTCTTTGGATTGCATTATAATGAGAAAAGAGTAGGAATAATGGGGTTAAAAGTTTCTGTAACATTTTCTCACCTTGACAGAGAATGCCAACCTGTAGGGGGGAAAAATGGTTTCTGTTATTTTGTTTTTTTAAAAAGTTATGTTTCATATTTCAGAGTTCCAAAAATATATTTAACAATCAAATAAATCATTGATTTTTATGTGAATCAGGCTGTCTCTACAGGCAGTATCTATAGGCATCACTAAATCTGCCATATTCACAGAACAGAAATTAATCTAATAGAACTATATTGGATGACAGATAGGAATGGTTTTCTTGAATATGAATCAAGTATGAAGTAGTTGGCAAGATCTCATTTTGGCAGAGTTAGGTTTCTGTGCTACCTAGAGTAAATTGTGGTAGTCTACATATATTTGAAAACATTTACAAGAGTTTGCTCACTGAATGATTGTTAGAATTACAACTCCAGTGGTGACAGTTACCAGCCACTTTCAGGGTAATCTGATGTTTTCACAGGCTTAACACCCGAACGTTTCCATGTAGTTATCATCTCTGAGGAGAGGCCAAGTTTCAGAAAATACCCCTCCAATCTATTTTTGCATCATAGGGACATTTAATATATATATGTTTTTTACATAAAAATCAATTTTATAAGGGTGTCCTTTGTTTTAAAATTGATTCTCTTAACGGTGACCTAAATTCAAAGCTTATTTGGCATCTGACTTTTTGATTGTTTTAAACATGTTTTATTGATTGCCCAATTACTGGAAACAAACATTTAGTGACCTAGTTATGCCAGATGGTATGAAAAGGCCTTGTATGGGAAGCATTTAGAATCACAATGCTAAACCTGCCCATTGCCTGGTTGCATCAGTCTGTGCTGTTTGTTGAACCCAGGAACCTACCTTATAATCAGACACAGGTGTTATAAAAGGAGACAAAAAAATTCAAGTGCTTTAAGACTTTCCTATTTCAAAATGCTGAAAGAGCAGAAATTTTCACATATAAACACCCGAGTTAATTAAAAAGCAGGTTTTCCAGGACTATGGAAAACCTGAAGTCGATTTAAACAGAATATGTTTTGAGTACAACACTCCAACACAGATAAAGATGATCAAATAACACATGAACCCACTTTTATAGTTTGCAACGATAAAACTCTTAGAGAAGATTTTAAAAACCATAAGAAACAAACTTTAAGATTAAGGTCTTTAATACACATTTCTACAGAAGAAAATAAACTTTATGTGGATTGGGAAGAAAGGAAAGGACCGGTAGTTGATGTGGAGTCCTGATATCGTTGGAAAAACTCATTTTCCTTTAATTATTGGTCATATAAAAATAAGCCCTAGGGCAAAATTGGATTAAAGTGACATAAGAACTGTTTGGGATTCTATTAGAGATGCCAGAAGTTGTTCCAGCAGTTCTCTTTGGATAGGAAAAATGGAAACAGAATGGACCATTGGAGGAAAAGATTATTTAATTGAAGATAGGTCTCTTTTGGCAGATATGTTCAGTAACATCCTCAAATTCTAAAGCTACACACACACACACATACACACACCCATACACACACCCATTCTAAAGGGCCAAATAGATATACTTAGCTTTTGTTTAAAAAAAACACTTAATTTATCTCTTTTTTAACAGGAAAATGTGAGCTCATTGAGGTGGAAAGTATCCTAATAGCATGGCTGAAATTACCTTTTTTTTTTTTTTTAAGAGTCTCAGTTCTTTTGTCACAGGACTTTGAATGAAGAAAAATATTTTTTGGTTTCCACTGCGCAAAAGCCAATAAGAAGTTGGGGAAATAGATGTGATGCCTGCCAATTCCACATGGCAGAAAAAAAGATGGGTAGATGGTTGGGTAGATGCAGATGAGATGGGAACTTTGGAAATCTTTTCTCAGTGGTGAGAAATGGATGGTGTTTGTGTAGGGGAGCTGGGACATTGAGTTCTGCTCAGAAACCCACCCTTGAATTTCCACAGTATCTCTCCTGTCCTGGCAACACGAATAGTGGGATGAAGCCTAAATCTATGATAAAAAAATAAAAATAAACTAGTTTTTTCCTGACAGAAGTAATGCCCGCATTATTGTAACATTTTTTCACACTGGTTAGTCCCTAAATTGAGTTCATAAACTATGTAATAGATTAGAAGTCTAAAGAAAAAAAAATGGTTATGAAACATTTTACTTATGTCATCTCCTTTATGTGGAGGGGGAACTGAGCCAGGCTGGGTCTGCAGAGGGCAGAGGTGAATTGTGGCCCTGTCTTCCTCCCCATCTATCACCTGAGATCACATGCTCTTATGGATGGGGCCCTCCCAGGTAATCTTGGGCTAGTGCAGTGACCTGCCTTCTTTTGGAGGAGCTGCTGGGTAGTAACTGGGGAAGGTGAGGCTGGGCTGCTAGACATCTGTCTTCTTGGTAAGCAGAGAGCTCAGCTGGAGGGTGCTGATTGCATTTACTGAAGTTTGGCTGCCTTGAGGTGGAATAAGTCATTAATACCAAGTACTTCCTATGCCATCTGGGCTTTTCTTCAGTGTCCCACTCAAGTACTCCTTTGGCATAATCTAAGAAATACTTAATTGAGTGTTAGTGAGTCTGGTTGTCTCTTGTGGCTTTAAAATGGCTGCTGTCTGTGGCTGTTCTTGCCAAGCCTTACCTGTGTCAACAGCTGAAGGTATCACTCAAGGTGTCCTATGCATCTCAGTGATAGGTGCTGGAACTCTTATGTGTTCGCTGGTCTCGTTCCAGCAACCTCTGCCAGATTGACTTTCCTGCAGGGGCTCTCTAGCCTGGAGTCAAGAAAGATCAGTAAAGACAGGGGTAAGATCCAAAGAGGAAAAACACTGCATGTGAGAGAGAACATGTCTGCATGTCACTGGGCTCCTGCCAGTGGAGAGGAGAACTGCTCGTTTTACTTGGATTGAGAATGTAGGGCTAGGACATTAGGATAATCAAAATATAGATTCTTAGAACTTCAGAGAATGGGTTGTGACCCAGACATTACCCTTCCTACGGCCTAGTATCCAGTCTTTACCCAGATGGATGTCTTCTGGGAACCAAAGAGGCTGTCAGCTGTAAGTGTCCACCAGCCCTGACCTGTTTAAGAGAAACGAATCTGTGTTTCTTCATTGATTCTCCCTAAGCCCCTCCTCTCAGACTTTTTTTTTTCATTTTGTTGGCAATAAAAATGCCTTTATCATGATATGGAATATTAGATTACCATATTTTATACCTCTAGGACTCATTAATATAATATAACTGTTAATAATTACACTCCTGTTTCTACATAGGAATAAGCATTGAAAATAATTGTGGAGCAGGTCAGAGTGGAAGCATGTTGAGCTACTTCTGATATTGGCAAAGGGATAAGATTTTGTCCCTGTGTTTGAAGATGACAGTTCTGAGCATGTTGGAAATAGTTTTAAGAGACAATGGCTTGAATTGATGTTGATTTTGGCTCCATACATTATGAGAAATGGTTTCAGGATTTATAGCTGGTATTTCTAGGCTGTGATGGCCTGATGTGGCTCTGTGCTATCCCTCAGAATTGAGATTTGCTAAAATGAAGAGGAATTAACTGGTTTAACTAAAAAAAAAAAAAAAAAAAAAAAAATCAGTCATTTGAAATCTGCCCCATAAAGTTGTGGTGAGAGAAGCAACATTGCCGTATATTGAAGAGGACAAAGTTCTGCCCTGAACCTTCTCCAAGACAATGATAGTACTTTTTTTTTTCCTTTCTCATCCTTCCATTTTTTTCTCCTCTTCTGTGTCTTTTTTTCTCTTTTTTCTTTTTTAAATAAAATAATTTGTATATAAAATTGAATGTTCTATTTCAACAAGGTCACTTTTGAGACTGTGCATTTGCTCTAGTGACACTGCCGTTGTGCAAATAGTTTGGACATGTCTGAACAAGAACTGCCACCATTGAGAATATTTAAAGTATGTCTCTAGCCCTCAGGAAAATTCTAAGATTCAAAATATTTTGAATATTTCTAAATATTTTAAACAAAGAGAGCAATGCCTTCAAGATGACCACTTTGCAGAAGACTGGTTTAGAATGTGCAAGCTCTAACACAGTTTTTAAAGAATATGATCTTAACGTTCTGTGGCTTCCAGGTAGGCCTCTTTTTTTTTTTCTTCTTTTTCATTTTTTTAAGAGACATAGTCTCACTCTGTGGTAGGAGCAGTGCAGCGGTAGGAGCATAGCATGCTGCAACCTCAAACTCTCAGGCTCAAGTGATCTTTCTGCCTCAGCCTCCCAGGTAGCTAAGACTACAGGTGTGTGCCACCACACTTGGCCATGGGACTAGCCTCTTAGTAAGACAGTGCATTTTTATAAAACCAATAGCTTACTTGACCTTCAAAGTCATCAGGATAAACAGGAAAGTAGATATTTATGTCTCCCATTTATTTATGTGGAATTTGAGGGTCAGAGATTGTGACTAGCTTGTGGTATTTCCAAGACGATAGTTCTCTTTCCATTTTAGCAAACTCACCATATCTCAGGCCCTCATTTTCTTCATTTTTCAAATAATTGGATTGGCTAAGAAGATTACCAGGGTATCTTTGAGCCCTCCAACCCTCTGTGATGATTTCTACACCTTTGCAGTTTTCTGCAATCTTTTAGACACCACTGGTGCCGACATAATGCGCTGGCCAATGGACAGAGCAATGTCAAATAGAGTGAATGAATAACTATACTGGTCTCTCCAATCCAGCTGACTTGAAAGACTCCTCTCTCCTATGAGTTTCTTTGAAAAGCTTTTTAGTACTTCTTCAACCCACATTTCTCTCTGTTCCTTCTTTATTGTTGCTTTTGTGCCTTATTTCTCTTCCTCACCAGCTTGTGCTTTTTTTTGAAATCAATACAGTTGCATTTATTTTTTTTTCAAGTGCCATATATCATGTTTATTCAAGTCCTTTGCCCATTTTTTAAACTTGTACTTTAGGTTCTGGGGTACATGTACAGATCATGCAGAATTGTTGCATAGGTACATACATGGCAAGGTGGTTTGCTGCCTCTATCCCCCATCACCTAAAGGCAGGCTTACTTATGAATTGATCTCAGAACTAGGCACAGATGAATTGTGGGTAAATATATTAGGTTAGTCTAGGTTGTGCTCCAGTAACAGATTAACATAAGTTTACGTTTTGTGTGCATTAGATATCTGATAGGTGAGTAGAGGACTCTGCTCTGTATATTTCAGGGACTTGGGTTGATAGTGGTTCCATCATGTTACTGCCATGTTATCCAGAATATATGGCTTCCTTAATTCCTACAGCAGGGAACAAGAGGTTCTGCAAAGTTCGACACTCCTTTCCTTTCCCTGTGCCCCCTGTTCAGAATGAGTCCCATGGCCATACCTGTTAGTGCTATGGATGGAATTATGCCTCTCACCCCCAAATTCATATGTTGAAGCCCAAGCCCCCAGTGTGACTATTTGGAAACACAGCCTGAAAGGAGATTACTAAGGTTAAGTGAGGTCATAAGAGCAGCGCCCTGATGAGATAGGGTTAGTGTCTTTAGAACGGACACCAGTGAGTTTGACCTCTCTATTGCTTTCCCCTCATACTTGCACAAAGAAGAGGTCCACGTGAGCACACAGCCAGCTGGCAGCTTCCTACAAGCCAGGAAGAGGGCCTCACCCAAAATCCACCATGTTGGTACCATAATCTTGGGTTTCCAGCCTCCGGAACTGTGAGGAAAAAAAAAAAAAAAATCTATTGTTGACCGGGTGCGGTGGCTCACACCTATAATCCCAGCACTTTGGGAGGCTGATGCAGGTAGATCATGAGGTCAGGAAATTAAGACCATCCTGACCAACATGGTGAAACCCAGTCTCTACTAAAAATACAAAAAAAATTAGCTGAGTAGGGTGGCATGTGTCTATAATCCCAGCTATTTGGGAGACTGAGGCAGGAGAATTGCTTGAACCCAGAAGGCGGAGGTTGCCGTGAGCTGAGATCCCAGCACTGCACTCCAGCCTGGTGACACAGCAAGACTCCATCTCAAAAAATCAAAACAAAACAAAATCTATTGTTTAAACCACCCAGTCTATGGTATTTTGGTATGGCAGTCCAACAGATAGTTTGGAGCTTGGAAATGTGAGGAAACAAGTGGCTTTTTGGGGAACAATGGATGTTTCTGCCAGAAGAGTCAGGGCAGTGGATAAGACAGACATGGTCCCTGCACCCAGGGATCTAAATGAACCTGTTAGTGTTATTTGTGGCTTTCAGTTTTTCTACATGACTTGCAACCAAACCACAGGTAATTATTAGTTTTGAGTTCTGTGTACTTGGAAGAGACACAGAAAAAACTGAAAGCTCAACCAAATGAGGCATGCCTTACAATTTCACATAGTGCTATGAGGCCTGAAATGTTTTTGGTTCCTTTCATTGTCTCTTTATAGACATGAAGCTTAATATAGAAGATTGCTCTCAATATGGTTGTAGAAATAAGCATTGGAGAAGATAGGCATTTATGTTCATCATTTTGGGGATGATCAGGTTGCTATGGTCATAATAATCACGCCTATATGCACATCTTTATTCCCGCTCTCTGCATGAGTCTTTCTTTTTAGACACAACCCTGGTAATCAAACTTAAAATGAATTCGATCTACTACCATTTAGTCCTAGGATTTATGATGGTCTGTGTTGTTTTGCCCCAGGGAAAGGCCAACAGGAATTTTGATGTCAGAATATAATCATGACAATACTATTTGCAACTTAAGAAATTGCAGTTCTTTTTGCAACTTAAGAAGAGCGAAACACACAGCCTGGAAGAAGCCTTGACTGTTGAAGTGTTCACATCATTGTAGAGGTGGGGAAAATAGGCAGCTCAAATTCTATCTCTCCTTTAGAAAAGATGTCAGGTAGAATCACAAGTTTCATGCTTAAGAGGCTTTTTTTTTCCTTCACATGTTACTTTAAAAACCATTTTTGCCTTAGTGTAACTTTTAAAATACTGTTTCATAAACTAAAGTAGTTGTCTGGAATTCCTTGAAGCCCATGGTTTGGCTTCAGCAGGTTTTAAACAAATACACTGTCAGAAATCAATGTGGATACGTTTCTAGCCGTTAATGCTCTAGTCACAGTAGATACTTTGTAAAATCAATAGCCTGAAATATCAGAGGATTATGGTTATATCAGATTCCCCAAATGCCTAACATTGTTTTAATTACTCTAATAAAAGAAAGCTGAGTGGACTTAAAAAAAAGAAAGAAAAAAAAAAACCTTGCCTATAAAGAATGTTCTGCTCAAGCCAAAGCAAATTTTTTTTACAAGTTCTTTTAGAAAATCTGGAAGTATTTAAGCATTTTCCTCTTCTGATGAGACAATGGCTGTTACCCAGCCAGTTCTGCATCGTACAGTGCTCTTTATGACAATGGCCCTTAGAACAAGGTGATCAAATATGTCGCTCTAGTTGCATTAGCGATAGGGGTTAGAGATTTACAACTTTTTACTTATTGATGCATAGAAATAAACATATTTAATGATCTAGTACTGGGACACTTAAGAGTATTGATGAGATTTTCTAGTTTAATTTGGACCCATAGTTGATTCAGGGGCTAGAAGAACACCATTTTGCTTAGAACATTGGCAAGAGTCACCTTTCCAGAGTGGAGATGTGTTTATATCATGTGAAAAGACAGTTTAACAGGAACAAAGAAGAGGAAAGATGAAGTGTGGATTGATCCGAACCATTACATACAGTCAGTACTTTTCCCGTAGGGGACTTCATTCTGATTCTTATGAAAAGAAGTTCAAGATCTCAAAAAAAAAGGATTAACATTCCTCACCTCGCTTCATAGTATTGATGGTATAGCTTTTGTTTACTGGAATACCCCAAGGCTTTGTGCCTGAATGTTAGAGCAGTGTGCTTCTGAATGTGAATAGAGGTGAGGATGGCACCTGCCTGGGTGGAATAATTTATGGGGCATACCTGTGCAGTGTGGGTTGATGGATTTTAATGTGCCTTAGTATTGGTCACAGCTCAGTACACCCAAGATCTGCATTTCCATGACCATCTTGAATAATTTCTGAGATCTTGCCAATTGATAATTATGTAGTTCATTAGAGTGACCTATTATAATCTAGAATTGAGCCATTTAAGAACTATCACTGTTTTCAGGAAGATAGAGCTGCCCTTTGTGTGTACAGGTTAGCAGGAAAGGGCTGGCATGAGGTAGGGTCAAGAAAAGACAGCCCATTATTATGGCTATCCTTGATAAGGTTGGTCCTGGTCAGAATGTGAGGATAGAACCAGGCAGGCTGTGGCAGCATGGAGTCTAATGTATGAACCTGGCAGGCAGAGGGCACCTGAAGAACACAGACCTTCACAGGATTGCCCTGCCACAGGAAACCTTGCCACTGTAGCTCCCTGGCTGCCCTCCGCCCTGCCCTGGAGCTTTCATAAAATTGTAGAACGTGGACACTGAAATGAGTATTAGCAATTAGTCTGTCCTTACAATTTTATTGGTGATGCAGCTAACTTCCAGAGAGGTAAATCAGTTTGCAGTTGAGTTTGTGGAAGGTGGGGACTAAAACTGAAGCTTTTTAGTGTCTAGTCCAGTGTTTCTACTTTTTAAATTTTTTTTGAGATGGAGTCTTGCTCTCTCTCCCAGGCTAGAGTGCCGTATCACGATCTCAGCTCACTGCAGCCTCCACCTCCCAGGTTCAAGCAATTATCCTGCCTCAGCCTCCCAAGTAGCTGGGATTACAGGTGCCCACTACTAAGCTTGGCTATTTTTTTTTGTATTTTTAGTAGAGACAGGGTTTCACCATGTTGGCCAAGCTGGTTTCAAACTCCTGACCTCAAGTGACCCCACCTACCCCCTGCCTTGGTCTTCCAAAGTGCTAGGATTACAGGTGTGAGCCACCGCACCTGGCCAGTCTTTCTACTATTGCACCCTGGCTCTTAGGCCATTTCTTCTAGTGATGGAGGATTCACAAGAACCCATGGCCATCTAAACCTGAAAGGACTGATGTATTCTCTAGGACCTGACTTAGAGTGTTGCGTGCTGTGTGGTGTTTTGTGATTGGGCCATGGATGCTTGGTGGAAGGGAGCATAGTGAGCTCCACTGCTGTCGCTTCATGGTCTTGGTTCTCTGGCACCAAAACATGGCACCGTGACAAGAAGGATCTTGATGTCCCCAAAGTGAAATCATCTGCTGCTTGAACATTAATATTTACACGTTGAATTATTAGAATTCCATGATACCATGTTGTGCTTCTTGAGCAGAATTAAAATGTAATCTACATAATTACATGCCCTCTACAGCATTTATTCACTGAGTATTTCTTTATTAGCCAGAGCACTTTTGAGAAAACCTGAATATTTTTAGCAAGATCTTAAGAGTATCTTTTTCTTTTATTTTTATATCTAACTTACTTATTTTGTGCATCTCTGTAAGCTGAATCTGGGATATTGTATATCAAATAACTATTAGATTAATCGTTCTTTTGTCTATTAAGCCCAGGTTTTTAAAGGAGGAGCTTGAGAGAAGAGATCTAATACTGATCGAGAGCCCAGTGGGGCTTGGCTATATGGCTGTCTCATATAGAGTCTGTCTCACATGTGTTGTCTCCGTCTGTTCCAGAGTTCTATGAAAAATAGATGTCTCTAGTTCCATTTTATAGAGAACGAAATAGGCAAAGAGAAGTGGAGTTTTGCCTATAGTCATGGAGGTGGTAATTGGTAAAGGGAGGATGTGAATGTCTGTTTTCAAAAGCTGTCCTCTTGCCATTTACTCAGTTATGGGTCATCCTTAGACTGCTTTTCGCTGAGTTCAAGGGGAGTGTGCTTGTGCAGAAAAGTCCGTTTCCTCTTCATAATGTGCTAATACTGCAAGGCAAGTAGATGTCAGGGGATTTGCTTTGTGTTTAGAAGTCTTTTTACTGTGGCTGGACAGCATTTGTTGAGATAAGAGATTATTCATGCTGAGCTTCACTCCTTTCTGCTGTGTGTTTGAGAAGAAGTAAAGCCAGTGGGTCTCTAATCAACTAATTTCAATTTTTCATCCTCTCATTATTCCTGATCATGTTTATCTCCAATATAGCGTCTTCCTTTTCCTCCCTGTAAATGATATACTTTATCCTGGTAATTCTTTTTGACATTTCAGGGGAAGTACTGGGTATAGAACACTTTACCTTTTTAAAAACACGGATCTCTTTCTCCTGTCCCTCCGCCTCATTGATCTTTTCTGTACTTACCGTTGTTTCAAAGATGCTAATTCTTTAGTTGGAAGCAATACAAACTTTTTTGTTTTGAGAAAAGGAGCTATGATGCTTCCTTTCCCCTGTTTCCTGGTTGATTTTTATATCCAACTGTACGTCTAATCTGAAATTTGGAAAACCCTCCATGGTTTAGCTCTGCCTCTGCTCTGACTGCACACCCACTCCCTGTTCCTTCATATTGACCCTCCCCCATTGCCCACTGGCTCCTCTCCCAGGTGGTGTTAGTCTCTTGCTTAGCTAGAGCTGTTCCATCTCTTCGGAATCTCTCTCCCCGGTAGAGCCATTGAGTCACTTTCTTGTTTCAGTTCTTGCCTAAACACAGTCCTACTTACTCTTGCAACAGTTAGAATGAATCAGACTTCCATTTTATTTCATGCTTTCCCTCAGTGCAATCTCTACAAGTATTTTTTGAAATCTGTATCACTTTAACATTTGGCTCTGAAAGATGTTCTTGACTCAAACTTAAAACATTTTATACCTCATTGTATAATAGTCCTTCATAGCATAATAAAATGAGTTATATACATGTGATGAAGGTAATTCACAAGAGTATTTCAGTGTATCATTTTTTTAGTGTTTGAAATAGTAAGATTAAGTAATAGGTCCCTGACATGTGGCTGTCTTTATGGAGTGGTCCTTTTCACGGTTAAATATCTTTTAATAAATGTGTCCTGAGAGTTTATCAAATGGCCGGTACTTGAATGCTGGTTGTAGGTTTTACCCACACCAGGCACCAGTTGAGGAGGATGATTGGGGCCTGGAGTCCAGCCTGTGCTCTGCTCATCAAACTCTATGTCCTGGTGCAAGTCACATCCTAGAGCTGCCCTTTTCTAATCCCCACACAGGGGTTGATGGAGTCACAGTATCTGTGATTGGACAAGCATCATTTAATCTCACAATCCTTTGGGTTTGGGATTACCGGCTCAGAGAGGTTGGATGATCTGCCAGACTTCTCACTGCTAGTAAGAAGTATCTGGGATTTTAATCTAAGTCTAATGATTCCAGTCTAGCACTCTTTTCTTACCCCCACTGCTGGATCCTCCTTCTCCAGGACTCTGCACAGTGCAGCAAACACTCTTAGAATGAGGGTATATTGTAGGCACTATAGGTACCAGCAATTTTTATATCTGAAAATTAAATCTTATAAAACCTTTTGAAACCATACTCCGACATCTATCACAATCATCATCATTCATCTCTGAAGCAATTCCAGTGGTGAGTTTTAAATTGACAAAAATTGTAAGCCTTGCTTACCAGATGATAAGTTTGGAATTATTTTTCCTCTCACATTGACAGGCAGATGTAAAAGTGACTATGATCACAGCCCAACTTTGAATATCAGGGAAGTGCGATGGTATTACCTCAAAAATGAGATTAAAGTCTAAAGGTAGGTATTCCCAGTCAAGCCAAGATTTAGATACATACATTTCCCTGCAATCTGAAATGTTTGACAGCTAGCTTCAAAAATCAAAGGTTTTTTCATTATTACTTACAATAATTTTATGTTATAAATACAGTAACATGGATATTTGTGGAATAATTGTAATGATGCTTGAATAGCCTTGCCATCTGTATCACAGTGTTCATACAGATATGACATAGGGAGGGTCGAAAAGTTATTTTCATGCACTCAGTGTTCCAGGAATCATGACCAGTGCACTGGTGAATTGGGACTGGGAATAGCTTTGTTTGTTTATCTTTCTTTTGACTTATTTGTGTAAGTCCTGTAGTGAAAGGCCCAGGCAGGGTGAGCAACTCTGGAGATGTGGAAATGAAGGAGGAGGAGATAAGGCAATAGGAGGTGGTTAGGAGGGCATCTGCCCAGATGTAGCCCTATGACAGATGTGAGAGCAGTAGAAGCACTTGAGTTTTGCTGTGGTGTGTAGTAACTTGTGTTTCCTAGATGGAATAATGTAACCCATCAGTATGTAGTGACCACAGAACCTTAGACCTTTCAGATCATAAAGGTCATTTGCTTCATATCCTGGGCATCCTTGAGAGATGGTTTTCTGTGGTCAGCTTCTAGTTAAGTCAGCATCTTCCATTGTTAAGGAGCATTAACTGTTGAAAAGATCTTCTACTTAATAAGGTTGACTCCTCTCTTTCTGTGATTTGTAGCCTTTAGTCCTCCCAATACAAGGTAAGCATCCCAAATCCAACAATCTGAAATCTAAAACACTCCAGAATCCAAAATGTTTTGAGCATCAACATGGCACTCCAAGGAAATGCTCATTGGAACATTTTAGATTTTGCATTTTTGGATTTGGGGTGCTCAACGGGAAGGGGTTAAAAATATTCTAAAATCTGAAAATAACTGAAATCCAAAATACCTATAGTCTCAAGCATTTTGGATCAGAGATCCTCACCCTTTATCACTTAACAGGCTTCATCTTGCTCAGTGTATCTGAACACTGCCATCATGTCTGCACGCAGGCTCACCGTTCCTCCTCTCCTCAGTTGATCCTCACAAGACCTGGTCACCAGAACGTTCATTTCTCTGCTTGCACGGCTTCAGCTAGGTCGTGCATGGGCTAAATCCTGGCAGCCCAGGGTTGTAGTGGGGTTGTAGGGTTGTAATGCCCCTTAATCTGCAGCTCAAGTTTGCATGAATGTTTTGAGGCACTGTAACTTGGTTGACCTGATAGAATTTTTGTTTTGGACTTGACTTAGCTAAATATCAGGTTGTAAATTTATCACATTTCTCCAAGATTGCTTATTCGTAAGACACATCCTGAAATGATAAGGCTTTCTATGTAAATGTAGTGAATAATTGACAAAGGAAGAATTCAATTTGTGTTTTTATGTAAAAAAATCACCTCAATCTGTGCATAAAAATATAGTTAGCGTGCGTCTATATCCATGTGATTACATCTCACCAAAAAGCAGAATCTAGCAATCATAGACAAGGATTTTCTGAAAGCTGATCTCATCCTATTCCATGTGGTTCTCTTCAGTGTGGCCTTTTGGTGTGGGAGAGAGAAGATCTTTCCTCTACCTTCTTTTCGTCTAGCCATTTCCTACATCCAGGTGAGACCCTGTGGCATTCAGTGGTCTCTTGGGTGAGAACCCTGAGTATGACTACAAAGATCTCTCAGATGGAGTTTCTGGCCTCTTCATAGTTAAATAACTGAAGGGCATATGTAGAACTTTGAGCCTTGTTATAACTGTGACTTCATTTCTTGTAGCTTATTCTTATACTGTGCAGACCCAATTTTAAGACACGCACAGTGTTGTGGTACCACCTACATTACCATTTATTTAATCAATTTGGATGGCTTATGCTGCTCTTGGCTGTGGACCTGCAAAAACAAAGCCATGGGATAAAGCTGCCTGAATCATGTAATGAAAACCTTGTACCTTTCTGGAAGCCCAGTTGAGAAAAAATGATTTATTTTTGCCCTACCAAATAAAACAGTCTAGGAATCCAAGGTGAAAATTGGATTTTAACTGCTACTAACATTTTGAGCATATAAAATCAGCAAGTGTTGAGTGTTTTGCTTGATTAGGAGACGAACCTAAAGGGTCCGGTACAAGAATGATCTGCATATGATGTGAACTGGTGTCTTACGTAAACCTAACTGATTTATAAAACTGGAAATAAATGTGAAGCATGCTTTGGCAGCCAGGTTGCAGCAGTGGGGACCTCTGTGTTTTTACAGAATCATTTGTTCCCAGTCTTAGGCCTGGGTCATTGTTCCCCTTTCCTCCCTTCTGGCCTTCATATTTCAGGGTTACACCTTTGGTGATTAAGCTCAAGGAGTATGGAAACTACCTGATTCCAGCCACAAATATGTGCCCGTCTTCTCTCAGCTTCCCATTTGTTCTCATGTGGAATCTGTCTCCCCCTCTTCTCTCGCCTCTGAGTATATATGTGTGTGCATGTTTGTTTCTCCGCCTCTCTCACTACCTACCCACCTACCTGTTTATCACGTTTTTTTGGTCCAGTCTTCCCTCATGTCTGAAACTGTTCATCTGTGGCCCTGCTGCTGTTCCAGCCTTGGGGCCTTTCCCTCACTGCACGTGGTAAAACACCTCGCTGAGAGCCCTGTCTTCAAACAGACTTCCCCGAGTCAGTGCGTTGGTGTCTGGCACACAGCGTCACTCATTGTTTATCCAGTTGGGTTGTTTTGTAAGAGTGTTTCCTTATCTCTCTCAAGTAATGCATGCCACTTGTCTGCAGGAGTTACTGCCCCTCTTTCATGAGAGGCAGTGGGCTTGGGCTTTACTGACTTAACACTAGGGCTTTTATCAATGCCTTCCCCAGAAATATGTGTCTTTTCACTTTCATCTCAAAAAAGAGCAATTGTTTGGTATACCTACTTTTGCTTAACTCAGAATGTCTTTAACACCAGCTTTTATATCAGGAAAATTCATTTTTTCTCAGAGGGCCACTTCTTAGGGAGTCTGCTACTTTCAAGAGGGCAATTAGACTGACCTGTTTGATTGACAGGACTATTTACAAGCTACTCTACTCACACGCCTTCTACTCCCTGGGGAATCCAACATTAGGGTCTCAAATGGGACGTCTGGAGTAGGGAGCTTTTATCTATTACAATAATGATAGTGGTAATGATACCTGATATGTAAGTGCTCCGCTATAACTTTCAGCATTGCACATGCCTTTTTTCTTTCATGTTTCATGACCCTATGAGAAAGATACTATTATGCATTCTATGTTATGGATAAGAAAATGACTAAGATAATGCATGTAGGAAGTCCTACAGCCAGAATTCATACTCAGGCCTCTCTGACTCCTGAGTCACAGTTTTAATCACTATGGTATACTGCTGTTGGAGAGCACACAGCATCCTGTTGAAATCATTAAAAATAATAAAACCTTAGAACATCAAAGCTATGATGTAACTAAAACTTAGCTGGGCCTTCTGTGGTTTGGTCTTGTATAATTTGGACATGTAGTCACTTAGAGCCTCAATGAGAATGCTGCATGCTTGGACCTGGTGGGAAGGAAACGCTGCCCCTGAAGGCCTGCCAGGGTGCCAGTGTCCACTACCTGCTGCCCTTCTGAGGACTGCCACTTGCTTGGACCTTCTGTCGCCACACTCTGCTCACTAGCCCGGGGTGTGGATACTAAACTTCCGTTGGTTTTCACATAGCCATTGCTTGCCGGGGATGGCCCACAACTAGCTTGTTTCTTAGTTCCCTAGGTTGTTTGCCCCTTACTTCATGCATTCATTCAGCATTTCGTGAGCATTTGCAACGTGTACTGCGTATAGGAATATAAACATAAGACACATATGTAAATAACTAAAATGCATCGCAGGGGCAGTAGACTGTATAGATAGTGAGTTGATCCAACGAGTTCCTTAATTCCAATGAGGAACTCGTTGGATTAACTCACTATCTATACAGTCTACTGCCCCCTCTTTAGGGTAAAGAGGAGGGAGGAACTCATTGGAATTAAGGAGATAGAGGGTGGTTCTTCAGGGCTATTAATACATCTCACGGATTGAATAAAGTTTATCTTGGGAAAGAAAAAAGGAGAGGGTGTTCCAGGGAGACATGCTCATTTTGGAAGGACATGGTTTGTTGAGAAAATAAAGAGCCCTTTGGTATGTCTGAAGGATAGAGGTGGAAGGGGACAAGAGATTGCTTCAGGCGAGAATAGGAAGGGCCTTATAGGTCATTCTAGAGTGTGCTGTTCTCAGACATTGAGAGTAAGTGAATGTTTTTAATCAGTAATGTGATCAGATTTGTCTTTGGAAAGACAACTCCAGAAACTGTTGGGAGGATTTTTGCAGAGGTTGAGGCAGAGGAAGGCAGAATAACCCTTTTAGATGCTCTGCGTTTGCACTGAAGACAAAAATGTGGGCTGTGGGCTTAGCCTGCCCAGTAGAGGTGGAGAGTCAGGTGCCCCTCTCTCAGACTGGCCTCTGGATGGGTCCACAGAACAGGATCTGTTTTCTTAGGCACTTTCGCCCCACTGAGGTGGTCTAACTTGAGGGCCCTGCCTCTCTGCTTTTTCTCACTTCCTGTGGTTGACCAGGAGTCTTACCTGGTCTTAACACTGGACAACCAGCCTTGCACCAGTAGCCTTTAAGTCCTGCTTTTCTGCCTGTCAAGCTGGTCTTGCTTAAACATGCTGGCACCTTCCTAGCTTTGGCTAACCTCCCTGGGTCAGAACACTTGGCTGCCTGGAGCCTTCGTCTCTGCTAGTGCTGATCTGGCCCAGCCAGCCATTGTTTCTTCTGTCCTGTCCGTGCCCAGGCCTTGGGGTTATAGGAAGACCAGAAGCCTCTTGTAGATGGGACTTGTGCCACCTTCTCATATTTTGTGCACCTGCCATACCCTTAGAATTCTGTTCCCTGGTGAGCCACACAAGAGATTTAAACAGACAGATATAACTGAAATCTAAAAAGTCTATATTGATCTTATACATTACAAGGGTCTTATTAAGAAAAAAAGGCATTGGAAGTGTAAGTTGTATAAAGTACTTTGATCAGTGACAGATTTTCTTAGGACTGGAAACACCGAGGTGCTCTCATTTGGAAATGTACTTGTTCATTTTTGTGTTGCATTGATTTCTGTCCTGGTATTTTCTTTCCAAGTTTTATAGTTTTTTTCCTTTCTAATTGTGTCGATAACAAGGGAACTGTTTTATAGTGTGACTGTGAGGTACAGCAGTGCTCTGGGGCTGGGCATCCTGCACTCAGTTAACCTTCATATTTCACACCTAATCATTGCAGTGTGGTAAAGCGCTCCCTGGCCTTTCAAAGCAAGAGGACTGCTGTGGAACTGTGGGTACCTCCTGGGGCTTTAACAAATGCCAGAAATGCCCAAAGAAACCATGTAAGTAATGTTTCCTTACTCCTTTGCAGGTTAATGTAGCGTATCTGTTCTTTATGGTTACTCCTTTAATGATGAGACATTAGACTTTCAAAGAACTCTCTTACTAAATTCTAGAATGTAGTGCTATAATATGCATTTCCAGAAAATTTGCAATTCTGAAAAAGTTTTCATGTCAATTCTTTTATAATCAGCACAGTTATTAATTACCCTCTTTAGTTGGATTACTTATGGGGGAAAAAAGTCTTAAGAGGTAATGAGCTAAAATAGATGTTTTGTCTCAGGGGAAGAGAAAATAAGATCTCCTTTAAAATGGTAAATACATGTTTCAAGCCCTATAAAAACTCAGTGCAGTTGTTATTTCCTACGTTTAAATTCCTTAAATGAGATTTTTATTAATATCCACAACTTACGTTGTAGTTTTGGTTATCGGTTTTCAAATTTCATTTAAACGAAAGCTAAAATGGAGAAATAATTGGTTGTTGGTTTGTGAAAGGGAAATTTATAATCACTAGGACACAATCCTTTCCCTTTTTTGCTAACACTGGTTTTAAGCTGTCACGGACCTCAACAACATTAATCTGTATTAACACCCACAGGCTTTGATCTGTTTTTAAAGTATTTTTCAGAACGTGTTGATTTGAATAAATCAGGTTTACATCTTTCTAGTACTGTCTTCCCAGCAATAGTTTGCATCTTTAGTTTTTCAGTGTAGTATTAACTCTGAATAACTGATTTCTGATTTCTAATAAATACTTATTTTTTTTTAAGACAGAGTCTCGCTCTGTTGCCCAGGATGGAGTGCAGTGGCATGATCTCAGCTCACTGCAGCCTCCGCCTCCCAGGTTCAGGCAATTCTCCTGCCTCAGCCTCCCGAGTAGCTGGGACTACAGGTGTGCACTGCCACGCCTGGCTAATTTCTGTATTTTTAGTAGAGATGGGTTTTCACCATGTTGGTCAGGATAGTCTTGATCTCCTGACCACGTGATCCACCTGCCTCAGCCTCCCAAAGTGCTGGAATTAAAGGCGTGAGCCACCTCGCCCACCCAAATACTTTTTTTTTTTTCTGAGATACAGTTTCACTCTTGTCGACCAGGCTGGAGTGCAATGGCACAATCTCAGCTCACTGCAACCTCTGCCTCCCAGGTTCAAGTGATTCTCTTGCTTCAGCCTCCCAAGTAGCTGGGATTACGGGCGTCTGCCACAAGCCCGGCTAATTTTTGTATTTTTAGTAGAGACAGGGTTTCACCATGTTGACCAGGCTGGTATCAAACTCCTGACCTCAGGTGATCCACCCGCCTCAGCCTCCCAAAATGCTGAGATTACAGGCATGAGCTACTGCACCTGGCCATAAATACTTTTTAGAGACAGACGTTACTTGGTTTAATTTTGAGCTTTCTGACCCTTATTCATCATATTTTTTTCCAAGAGAGCAAGTGATATTTTTGTCAGTCATCTTTCTTTACCTCATATAACTGAAGTTTCTGTAGTTTTTTATTCTTTATGCTGCAAGAAATTTCCCATTTGCTTTAAGTGAATAAGATTTGATTACTCTTCTTAAATATCTGTTGATTTGATTGATATTCTTAACTGCCTTTTAAATCTCTCTGTTCAATCTAGAATTTGCCATCTGGAAATTAGTGTTCCATATCTCTTTCTAATACTATTTGTTCTTCTACTGGTGTAACAATTCATTTTAAATAATTGTCTTTCATTTGGACTTCTTTGCCTCACAAACATACAGATTTTCTAAATGCCTAAAAAAGCTAATTTTATTTATTTCGTTGATACTACTCTGATCTTTTTTTAGAAGACTAACTTGTGGAAACGCTCACGAAAGTTCCTTATAATTAATAAATTCTTCATTTATGAAAATAAGCCACATAAATAAGGATATTTCAGTACTGAGAGGATGTTCCAAGTAGATATTCTAAGCTGATTCGATGATCACTTGCAATGTGGATTTCCAGGAAGTAGGTTGAGTGTGATGGTTCTTCTTCACTGGAAGATCCATTTGCTTAAAATTATTTTGGCAAACTGACCAAAGGGATATCTATGATACATTTGGTATGATTTAAAAATTTTAGCATTTGAAGTTAGGTGGACGTGAGTTCAATTCCCAGCTCTTTCATTTGCTATTGAGTCATATGATCATTAAACAGGAATCTATACCTAAAACGTTGAAAAGGCATTACCATCTTTATTTTTTTTACCCTGCCTTTTCTTCATTTGCTATGTCTGTCTGTCTGTCTGTAGGAATATCAAGGAGGTTGATACATTTTCACTGTTAGGTCTAAGGATTAAGGATGAGGGAAGTTAGGTTCTTAGAACTTTGTTTTGGGGCTAGGCTTATGTTCTCTAATATTAAATACTTTTTCTGTCTTTCTTATTTTTCTTTTTCATTTACCCCATTCTTTGTTTGTCTTCTGCTTAGCTGCTTCTCTTTTCTCTCTTGTCCAAACCCCAAAGTAGCAGGAATGTGATAGACATTAAGGGTAAAGAGACTCCTACTGTCTTTTTTTTTTTAATCCCTAACTTCCACTCTTGACCTTTTGTCATTTTTGTCTAGAATTGCATCATTTTTATCTAGGATGAGTTCACTGCTTTCTATGGTTTGTGAGCTCTGTATTTTAATCTTGATAAGGACTTAGTTGAATGTGAAAGTGCAAAGTTGCTGTCACTTTTAACTAAGTGTTGATGAAAATAAATCCATATATGGGCTCATTTAATGTATAAAATTGAAGAGACTGCTTTCACTTCAGGAAGGGCAATGTGGACTATGAATGGAGTAAACTATTAACATCTTGACATTTATTCTGTTTGTGCCGTCTTAAGTGACTCACTCCCAAGAAACACACTCAGGGTCACATTCTTCCTCTGTCATTTAAAAAGTTTTCTTTCCTTGGTTGAGACTCCTCTCTAAATCATATTCAGTTTGGAAGGAAGCAGACTCTTCCTGGCTTTCTACACTATGGTTTTGTGTTCCATGCCTTTTTTTCTTTTCACTCAAACTAGTTCGAACTTTAGTTTTCAAGTGGCTTTTATTTAACATTTGAAGGTTTTATTTAGCCACATACAGAAAGACCTTTCCTTGTTGCTCATTTTTGCTGTGAAAACTTAATTTTAAATCTGCAAATGATTTCATTAAATAGTTTGTGACCCATTAGAAGTGTGCTTAGCATGAACAAATCACTTGTCCTTTAAAACTTTTGAGAAGAAAATGAACATGAAATCCTAAGCTGAGGACTGTAAGAGATTGCCTGGTCTGCCTCTCTACCTTGAAGTAGATGACTATTGAAACTTCTAAAGCAAGTTAATATCCATCTCTTTTGTCTTTGAAGAATTTGCAGCCAGAGATCCCACAATCTCTGCAGGAAGCCTGTTCCAGAGGTCTATGGGACCAGACAGACATGAGGCTAAGGGGCTGAATGGGGGACTCCCACATGCCAACATCTCCCCTCTTTTAATTTGCCTTTCCCAGATGCCTCACTTTGATCTTCTTTTTTAGCCATTCAGGGGAATCTGAAGAGAGGGGAAAAACAGCAAAGAAAAGAATTGAAGAAGAGGGACATCCCAGTACATATTCACCCTGTTCCTTTAGTGGTAACAGATGAAGAGCATATAAGGAGGCTGAAATAATTTTATTTTTTAAAAGAAAATTTCCCTTTTTATTCTACTTTCCCCTTTTACTCCTCTTTCAAGTGTTTTTTAGTGGTCTATTCATTCATCCCATTTTGATTATAGCTTGTTTTCTGTTGCACAGTCTCCTCTTAATAGAAGAATTCCTCATTGCAGGACATAGCAATGGCATTTGACATTTTGGGAGTGCTTATCACTCTTAGGTCCTGGTAGACATTTTTTATGAATTCTCTCTAAACTGCAGAAGCACTCTTCCCTGCTCAGTAGATGGGAATTTCCCTCATTGTATAAAATTTCTGTGTGAAACCCAAGAGGCTTGCTTCCCAAGGTTACAGCTATTGATAGGAAGAGGATTTGAAACCCACATCTGCCACATCCCAAAACTTTGGCTGCATCTACTATGTCAGGTGGCTTCTCAGGTCTCAGGCTAGAGTATCAGAATCTCAGGAAATAGGGTTTTGTTGAGAAGTTGGTGATTGCAACATTTGTATTGTTTGCATATTCTGAGTGCAGCCCTTTTAATTTCCTGACTTCCTCTCATCACCTGCCTATTCTTCTCAGGTTCATAATAGTAAGAATCATCTCATGACTGGGATACCTGAGCCAGTAATTAGGCTGAGTGTATAATTTATTGTCTAAACTGGGAGACTTTGGGGAGTAAAGTACCGTTAATTAACTTTGCTGCAGTAGCAGACATAACCCAGAATTTTCCAGGACGTGTAATAACCCTACCTACAATGGATAAGAAAATCCAAACTCTGAAGCACCTCACTGGGCTAGTAGACCCTTTGTAATAGAAATATGTAATCACTAATTGGAAGAAAATATACAACAATCTTAGGATTCTTTCAGTTATCATAATACAGATTTACTGATAACTTCTTGGGACTTTATTGCAAAATAAGAAGTATCCTGAAAAATAAGCAGAATGGGAAAGAAATTATGGAGATATGCATTGATATTTTTTTCTTATATAATAAATGAATAAATAAGCTGATGGCTTCCAAGTGATAATCTGAAGCCTATGGATATCTGAATTCCATTTGGGCTTCAGATACCACCTATAAGGCCTCAACAGACTTACAGTGCTTCTGATTTCCCTTTACATATCGAGGATGAGGATGTTAGTATTAGTAACTTGGAAATATGTGTACGTTGAAACCGAGAAACTTAAAATGTAAGAATTTAAACTACATGTGTAACAACGCATTTCTTCCCTTACAGCTTATCATGGATACAACCAAATGATGGAATGCCTACCAGGTTATAAGCGGGTTAACAACACCTTTTGCCAAGGTAAGACTAATGAATTCATTGATGTGGACTCAATAATTGTTTTGGCTTTTTTGAAACTTGAATTGTTTGCCACGACTTGCTCATTCGCCCAGCCTGTCCCAGTGAACCACCTCATGTTCACTTCTTTTGGCTAAGGAAACATAAGGAAATAAGTTTAAAGTGTGGTTATTGAAATTGCTTTACTGCCACTGACTACTTTGTGTCAGTTTTAATAATCTGTATTATCTTAGAAAGTGTCGTTTTATCCTAAATTTCAAATTTATTAATATGAAGTATTTTCCTAATATGCTCGTTTTCTTTTTAATTTCTATAGCAACCCCCATCCCTTTTAGTTACATTCCTATCTGTGCCATATTTGTTTTTCTTGGATTAGGCTTGCCAGTAGTTTATCAGTGTTATCAGTTTTTTCCTCAAAAGAATCAGTTGTTTGCTTTGTTGAAAACATTTGTCTATTTCACTAATTTTTGATCTTTGTTTTCTCTTTCTCTACCTTTTTGTTCAATTGCTACTGTTTTCTGATTTCTTTAGATGCATACTTGGGTTGTTGATGTCAGCCTTTCTTCTTTTTCTGGAATATAAATAAAAGGCTGTAAATTTCTGTCTGTCTAGATTTCTGAATTTAACATCCCTTTATTTTGTGTCATATTCTTATTATCTTTAAGTTGTAAAAGAATTATTTCCTTTTTTATCATCATATAATAATTATACACATTTATGGGGTATGTAGTGATGTTTTGATACATGAAATGTATAGTATTCAGATCAGGGTATTTAGCAAATCCATCATCTTGGAACATTTCTAATTGGAACATTCAGTGTATCTTCCTTCTACCTATTTGAAACTATATAATATATTACTGGTAATATATTACCAGTAACTGTAACTGTAGTCATCCTACAGTGCTATGGAACATTAGAACTTACTCCTCCTATTTAGCTGTTGTATTAGTCTGTTTTCACAATGCTGATACAGACATACCCAATACTGGACATTTTACAAAAGAAAGAGGTTTAATCGGACTTACAGTTCCACATGGCTGGGGAAGTCTCAGAATCATGGTGGAAGCTGAGGAGGAGCAAGTCACATCTTACATGGATGCCAGCAGGCAAAGAAAGAGAACTTGTGCAGGGAAACGCCTCTTTATAAAACCATCAGATTTTGTGAAACTTATTCACTATCGCAAGAACAGCACAGGAAAGACTTGTCCTCATGATTCATTACCTCCCACCAGGTCCCTCCCACAACACGTGGAATTCAAGATGAGATTTGGGTGGGGATACCGCCAAACCGTATCAGCTGTCATTTTGTATCTTTTAACAAATCTCTCTTTATCTTCACCTTCCCTCTATCCTTCCCAGCCTCTAGTTATCTTCTATTCTACTTTTTACTTCAATGAAATCAATTTTTTTTAGCTTCCACATATGAGTGAGAATATGTGATATTTAACTTTCTGTTCCTGGCTTATTTCACTCAACATAATGTCTTCCAGTTCCATCCATGTTACACAAATGACAGGATTTCATTCTTTTTTTGTGACTGATTAGTATTCTGTTGTGTATATACACCACATTTTTTTTTATCTATTCATCTATTGTTGGACAGTTAGATTGATTCTGTATCTTGGCTATTGTGACTGGTGCTGCAGTAGTAAGTTCAATTTTTAAAAATTATTCTGATTTTACTGACCCATGGATTATTTAGAAATGTATTGCTTAATGTACAAATACTTGTGAAATTTTTCTTGTTCTATCACTTGCTGAGAGAGGTGTTAAAATTGCCTGCTATGATTATAGAATGGATTTTTTCTTCCATGTCTGGCAAATTTCAGTCTGTGTTTGTTTTTACCTTTACAATATGTGTCTTATAGACAACATGTGGTTGAGTCTTGCTTCTTTTCTACTTTTTGATATTTCTGCCTCTTGATAGGGGTGTTTATTGTAGTATAATCTAAAGTTACTGATGCAGTCATACCTCAAAATTGGGGCCTAGCCTGAGAGGGTTTTTGGCTTTGCTCAGGAAAGAATTCAAGGCTGAGCCAGCACTGAAAAAAAGCAAGTTTATTAGAGTAGCAGGTACAGCAGAATGCCTGCTCCATAGACAGATCAGGGCTATCCCACAGGTAGGGTAGCCCAGGGTAGCAGCAGCAGCAGCAGCATACAGCAGCAGTAGCCATCTGGAGCAGCAGTCCCTGTATGTAAATTGCTGGTTAGCTATATTTAATACCAACTCTTAATAAATTAAATAAATTTACAGTCCCTGTAAATTGCTGGCTAGCTATATTTAATACCTACTCTTAATTAAATAAATTCTAGACGATAAATGTGGGAGTTCCCAAAACCATGTAAGATACCTTCTGTATCATTGTCATGGCATTTGTAAACGGTCATAGTGCTGGTGGGAGTGTCTTTATGCTAATGAGCAGTGAGGGTGACTAGAGGTTGCCTTCACGGCCATCAGCTGGTTCTGGCCGTTTTTTTCTGCTACATCCTGTTCTGATTAGCAGGGTCATGATTAGTGCTCAGAAAATAAGTCCTGCTGATCTCCTACCTTATAATTACTGATATAGTTAGATTTAGGTCTACCTAAACATCTTTGTCTGATCAGGAAATTTTTGTTCTTTTCTCTCCCTTTCCTTAGAATTCCATTTTAATTTATCTGTTGGCTTTTTACTAATGCCTTTTTACATTATTTTACCTTTTTTTTTTTTTTGAGATGGAGTCTTGTTTGTTGCCTGGGCTGGAGTGCAGTGGCATGATCTCAACTCACTGCAACCTCTGCTTCCTGGGTTCAAATGATTCTCCTGCCTCAGCCTCCTGAGTAGCTGGGATTACAGGTGTGCACCAACACACCCAACTAATTTTTGTGCTTTTAGTAGAGATGGGGTTTCTCCATGTTGGCCAGGCTGATCTCAAATTCCTGGCCTCAAGCAATCCACCCATCTTGGCCTCCAAAGTGCTGGGATCACAGGTATGAGCCACCGTATCGGGCCTTGTTGCATTATTTTAAAGGGATTGCTCTAGGAATTATAATATATGTAGTTACTAATAGACCGTTTATATTATAATTCCTAGAGCAATCAGGAATCTAACAGTTTAACTTTTCATAGTCTATTTAAAGTTAACATAGTACCTCTAAATAGAAAATATAGAAACCTCTTTTTGGCCTGAAGATCAGTCTCCTACTTAATGTTCCATGCCACACCCCAGTGAAAACCACCATGAGAGTCTCCCAGACAGTGGTGGGATTTCTTCTTACTCTGTGTTGGAATTATTCACATTATATATTGTTGTTCACCTTTCTCTTTTTCTGACAGGCTATGATTTCTCAAAGATCAAAGACCCAGAGGCTCAATTTTTAAAAAATAGATTTGATGGGCCGGCCGTGGTGGCTCACACCTGTAATCCCAGCACTTTGGGAGGCCAAGGTGGGCGGAAGATGAGGTCAGGAGATCGAGACCATCCTGGCCATGGTGAAACCCGTCTCTACTAAAATACAAAAAATTAGTCGGGCATGGTAGTGTGCACCTGTAGTCCCATCTACTCAGGAGGCTGAGGCAGGGGAATCGCTTGAATCCGGGAGGTAGAGGTTGCAGTGAGCTGAGATAGTGCCACTGCACTCCAGCCTAGCGGAGAGCAAGATTCCATCTCAAAAATAAAAAAACAAACAGATTTGATGTGGATGAAGAAAGAGTTCATTTGTTATTGATGATATAAGAGGCTTATTATAGCTTTATTTTAGTTGGTCAAGTACCAATGACTTACAAATAAAACCAACATATTTTTAGTGATTCGTGAAAAACTATGTCTGTAAGCCCAGTAGTCATAAACTTATAATGAGAGAAATAGCTAAATAATTTAACAAATTAATTTGATTTTCATAACTAAATTTACTGTGTGCCAGATGCTTTGTTTGCTAAACACTTTATATCAGTTATCTCCATTAGTCTTTAAAATTTCTTTTTAAAGTAGTTACTGTTATACCCCATTTTACAGGAGAAATTGAGACCTAGAGAGGTTAAGTCATTTGTGCAGCATATTGCTAATAAGTGCTATATATAGGAATTAAACCAAGGTAGACTGAGGCCAGAACTTATGCTATCAACCATCATGTTCTATTTTAGGGAAAGCAACTAACATTTATTGATCATTTACTATGGGTTAGTCCATATGCTATGTATTTGGTTTAATCTTCAAAACAATCATATGAGATTTGGGCATTATTAGTCCCAAGTAGACATTGAGATACAGAGAAAGTAAATAACTTTCCCAAGGTTACACAGATAATTAATAAGCCCAAGCAAGGTTATACTCTTATATAACCTATGGCCACCTTTACCAATTATATGTATATGTATATATTTTGTAAAATATCACTAATTTAGATACTAGCTAATTGGAAGATATGCCATCTGTTGTGAGACTTAATAGAAGTCAAAGCAATTAATATTAATTTTGTTTTATTTAATTTAAAATGATGGTTATCAGCCAGGTACCGTGGCTCATGCTGGTATTCCCTGCACTTTGGGAGGCTGAGGCAGAAGGACTGCTTGAGACCAGGAGTTTAAGACCAGCCTGGGCAACAAAGCGAGACCGTGTCTCTATAAAAAATAAAATAAAAATTTACTGGGGGTGGTGGTGCACGCCTGTAATCCCAGCTACTCGGGAAGCTGAGGCTGGAGGATTGCTTGAGTCCAGGAGTTCGAGGCTGCGGTGAGCTATGATGATTGTGCCACTGCTACTAAAGCCTGGGCAGCAAAGTGAGACTCTGTCTCTAAAAAGAAGAAAGAAAGTAAGGAAAGAAGAAAGGAAGGAGGGAGGGAGGGAGGGAGAGAAAGTTATACAATATATTTCTTCTACTGGCTGATTCAATGTTTGGAACAATTTATATTCATAAAAATACCACTTCAGAAGTGGTAGAAGTGCAAATTTGCAAGTAATCACTTGATATCTATTTTGCAAATTAGAATGGAGAATTATTCACATAATTGCATGAGTTTTTTTTGCATTTTCCTCTGTTGATATGGCTGACTGACCCTCGGCAAACTTTGTTCATACTGATTGTATTAGATGGTTCTACCTTAGTCAATTCACTGATGGTCTGTCTATCAGTAACACCAAATCCTGGCTTAGGTCTCAGGAGGATATTTGTAAACCAGTGTTATACTTTTTGGCAACGATTCTAGAGTGAAGTAACACACAGAATTCTCTTTCATGGGGTCTCAAGGAGGCACTGCTAAATTACATTACAAAGGCATTTGACTCATAATATGATTTCATTCGGTACAATCTATTAAAATTGCTATTGAGAGAAGGGCTTAATTCACTCCCTTTGTGATATTGATGGTCAGTAAAATGAAATCAAACTTGCTCACATTACATAGGTGCATTCTCTTTTCCTAGAGCCTTGAAGCTTTCTGATTTTGTTTTCCTAAAGTTTTTCAAAAGGAGCCCATTTAGCATCTAATTGCTTGTGGCTTCCACATTGTTCTTACGGTCTAATGTCTTCTCAGTTTACAAAGCACTTCTAAAATTAAAGTGGTTAATAACTAGAATTACATTATTTCCTTCAACTAAGTGAACTAATGTCATGAAACAACTTTTACTAATGTGCACTCAGTAACAAAGAACCAACTGTGTACACGTTAATTTGAGGAGCTTTCAAATAATTGCCTTCACAGTTGGATTTTTTCCTCCTCTCTACTGGTACTGCAATTATCTTTTCAAAGGAATGATTTATTACGTATACACACATGGAGCTCCAAAACCCGCCTTGCTACCCTCAGCATTATGGAATTGTTATAATTTGCTTCATTTATCATAACAAACAATATGGTTATATGCTCTGATGTATCTAGAGCGGCATTTGTCATTTGATTATTATGCTATGGAGGTTTGATGTAGAACTAGAATTAAATGAAATAATGCCTTGTGAAAATGATACTAAGAGCTCCTACTTCTGTGCTGCTTTTCTTTATACTCAGTCCTTCCCTGAGTAGAAGTACTGAGTACTCTCCCTTCTCCATATTTTGCTATAAGTGGGTCCTTAAAAAGTTAGATATAAATCTAACTTTCAGAAATAGAATTTGGTTCTGAAAGTACTTGAGGAATCAGTCTATTGAGTGAAACCTTTTATTAAAAGTAAATATCTCTTTTGACATACTAAATAAAATCACTTACCAGTTTCAGTTTACAAGGATAAAATCAACTTAATATTATTTTCTACATTTTTTAGCACATATTGTGGGCAATACCACAGTACCTCAGCACAAGCTAAATGTAATTAAAAGACATCTATGCTTTTATAGTTCGGTGTATGTATAATCCTTCTTCATAGATCATCTCGAAGACTTTTTAATGACTCAGTATTCCACAAATATTAATTGTTGGGGCACTCCTAGCTGTAAACTGAAGGTATGTGATGAATGATGGGTAAAATGTTCCTGCCCTTAGAATTTAGTATAATGAAATCAGGTTGAATCAGCAGGATGCAATTTGCTTTATGCACTCTTCCAACTAGCTGAATTTTAGCTGAGTCCATGTGAGCCCATTAAAGGAAATAGGAAAGAGGTAGTCACATAACTTTCTTTCAGTATCATTTTATTATACTCATTGTTCTGCTTTAAAAAAACAAATTTATGAAACCGATACATTGAGGCACAAGAAGACTCATTACCAGAACTTTCACTGTAGGCTCCTTTTAGATAAAAAGTTCCTCAGAGTGCATCTGAAATCACATTTTATTTGGACAAAATAAAAGATAATAAACCTATTTTCAGGGGGCATATCTGTTATTAAATGAAACTCAATAGCCTTGATCAATATTCTGCATAAGGACTTTTTGGTTACAAAGCAGTTGTCTGGACTGTAGCTTGAGTTTCAGACCTCTTAATGATTACCAAAAAAATATTGAGTGTGAACTGCAGTACTGTGAACAGGTAAAGGAAGATTGGTCTTTGAATGCTTTGAGAACATAAGATAAATGAGGACTGGCAAGTGCTGGTGAGACCCCCAAGAAAGCCTTCCTGGCTGGAGAAAAGAATGTGTTCTGTAGCCTAGTACCAGATTAAAACAGACACGTAGGATGAGATGAAATGATGGAGAATTTTCAGGCAAAGCTCTTATAATTAATCGCATGCACTATTTGCATGCGATTAATTACGGACTTTGTGATACATGCTGGGAAAACAATTACTGGATTTGTACTGCTTTTAACATGATGTTAAAGAAAAGATATTATTTATAACATTTGTTAAAGAACAGTAAGGCAGACTTTATTCAGGTAACTATTGCAAGAGGTATAAGGACTACTGCAGTGGGATTTTGGGGTAGGGGAGAGAGATTGGGTTCAACTCTGAAAATAAGGAAAAGTAAAAATTTATCACCAACGAGTGGGGGTGAGGGTGTGGTATCAGTAGATGAAGAATTACTAAGAGGACACATCAAGAGTAAGGGGGGGATTCTGGCTAAACCAACTTAGGAGGGTATTCTTGCTGAAGGCAGATAAGGGTGACCTGAGTAGATATTACCTAGGGCTTGGTGGAAGGTGAGGAACCCAGTAAGATATCCAGCATGGGGGATTCTAGCTAAATTAACTTAGCAGGATTCTAGCTAAAATTGGACAATGAAGAGACAAATACAGAAGCATGCATGAAGTCAGACCCTAGTTGAGAAAAGGGTTCAGAGGAGCCTGACTAGAGTTTGATCAAGGAGAGCATCTTTGTCAGTGATACATGGAAAGGCCATTAGGACAACCTCTTGGATATTTGAAATAAAATTGATTTGTGGCTTAGACCAGAGTCATTATTTCACAGGTATTATCAAAGTTGTACTTAATGGAAATATAACTTTTTTCCCCCAGACAGCTATTAAATGAATTTACTATCATTTTACTGATATTAGTATTTCTTGTATCCTGTGCTTGTTTTCTGCATTTGTTTCTTCTTTTGGGGGGATTTGCCAAATAAAATCCAGAATACCTAGTTGAATTTGAATTTCAGATAAACAACAAATACATTTTTTTTTTTTTGAGATGGAGTCTTGCTCTGTCGCCAGGCTGGAGCGCAGTGGTGCAATCTAGGCTCACTACAACCTCAGCCTCTCAAGTTCAAGTGATCCTTCTGGCTCAGTCTCCTGAGTAGCTGGGACTACAGGCACACACCACCATGCCTGGCTAATTTTTGTATTTTTAGTAGAGACGGGGTTTCACCATGTTGGCCAGGATGGTCTTGATCTCTTGACCTTGTCATCTGCCCGCCTCGGCCTCCCAAAGTGTTGGGATTATAGGCGTGAGCCACCGCACCCAGCCAACAAATACTTTTTAAAGAAAGTACATTCCAAATTATTTATTTGAAATTCAAATTTGACTGATACCTTGTATTTTTATCTGGTTAACCTGTATTTTGAGGTTATACTCTAACAGATCCTTTAGTGAGGGTCACTAAAGTGTATGCTTTATGTGTCTGAAAATATCTTTATTTTGCACTCATTTTTTAATGAGACTACTCATGTGTACAATTCCAGGTTGACAGTTGTTTTCTAATAGTGCTTGACTACATTATACCAGTGTCTTCTGACTTCTGTGTTTTGACGCCTCTCCTTTTGTAGATGTCTTTTTCTCCTTTGAGATAATCTCCTAATTCCTTATCTTCTGTAGTTTTATCATAGTGTGTCTATATTTAGATTTATCTTTATTTTACTCAGAGTGTAATGTCAATCTGAAAACTCATGTCTTTCTTCAAATTTGAAAAGTGTCCACCTATTATACCTTCAAATATTGCTTTCCACCATGCTTTTCTGCTGAAACTCCCATTAAACAAAAGTTGGAGTCTGTTTTTCATGGCTCTTAAAAAATTTTTTGTCCTTTTATTCTCCTTTTTGCTGCATTTTGAATGGTTATCTCAGTTCTATTTTCTAATTTTCTAATTTCTGCTATACTATGCCATCTAGGCTTTATCCCATTTGTTACATTTTTAATTTTAAGACTATGTTTTTCATTTCCAAGGTTTCTAATACGTTGTTGTTATAGCTACCTGTTCTTGTTTCATAAGTATTTTAAGTATTCATTTAACTTTTTAAGTATTCATTTAACTTTTAAGGCATTAAAAGTTAAGTATTCTTTAACTTTTAAGTATTCACTTAAGTATTCATTTAACTTTTAAGGCATAGTAAAAATCTTTAAAGAATCTTTATAAGACCATTTCGTTAAATATTCTTATCTAGACAATATTTATGTTCAAATCATTGGTGTCAGTTAGTTTCTTAGCAAACAAGCATTGAAATTTTTAACTGGGTTTATAAGCTCACTTTGAATCACAAGTTTATTTTCATCCTCCCCACCCTTTTTCTTTTTCTGTCCTATCAATTTTCTGGAAATTTCCACTTGGATTCTGGGGCCCATTGGTCTAGAGCTGGATTGTAATGGTAGCTTCTGACTCATGTAACTTTTCTTCTTATGATATTGTTTGTATAAGAATGTGATAATTTTCCCTTTTCTAATATTAGTAAATTTAGTTTTTGTTCATGATTGCCTTACACAACTTTTTAATCTACTTATTTATATATTTTGCTAACTTTTATTGAATAGCTATTTGGTGGAGACATTGCGTTAAGTGCATTAGATACAACCTTGTGAGATAAGTAGTGATGTGTGTGTATGTGTGTGTAGGCCTCTCTCTTTTCCAGAGGTAATCACTACCCTTTTAACTTCAGATCAGTTTTATCTTATGAACTTGCAAATCATCCAGTAGGTGTTTTCTTTAGTGTCTGGCTTCCTTCATGCAATAGTGTATGGCCAGTACAATTTTAATATTCAGAGTTCTGGCTCATTAAAGTAAAACTATCCATTGATGTTTTTATTTAAATACTCTTTCTCCTCTTCCATCTTGTTATTCTCTGACTTCTTTGCTTAGGCACCATTGCCCCAAAGTTATAACTTTGTCTCTAAAGTTCCCTTCAGTTGCATTATCACAACTGAGTTGCTACGTTTATTTATTTCTTGAAGGTTTTTGGGAATAAATTAGAGGGTGATGTGAGCATAAAGATGAAACTTAGATGATATTGGGCGCATTCAGGGTGGTATGGTCATAGACACAAACATTTCTGTACACCAGTAATAGACAAACAGAGAGCCAAATCGTGAGTGAACTCCCATTCACAATTGCTACAAAGAGAATAAAATACCTAGGAGTACAACTTACAAGGGATGTGAAGGACCTCTTCAAGGAGACCTACAAACCACTGCTCAGGAAATTAAGAGAGGACACAAACAAATGGAAAAACATTTCACGCTCATGGATAGGAAGAATCAATATTGTGAAAATGGCCATACTTCCCTATTTATAAAAGTAATTTGTAGATTCAATACTATCCCCATCAAGCTACCATTGACTTTCTTCACAAAGTTTGGAAAAACTACTTTAAATTTCATATGGAACCAAAAAAGAGCCTGTATAGCCAAGACAATTCTAAGCAAAAAAGAACAAAGTGGGAGGCATCACGGTACCTGACTTCAAACTACACTACAAGGCTACAGTAACCAAAACAGCATGGTACTGGTACCAAAACAGACATATAGATCAATGGAACAGAACAGAGGCCTCAGAAAGTACGCCACACATCTACAGCCATCTGATCTTTGACAAACTTGATAAAAATAAGCAATGAGGAAATGATTCCCTATTTAATAAATGCTGCTGAGAAAACTGGCTAGCCATATTCAGGAAACTGAAACTGGACCCCTTCCTTACTCCTTATACAAAAATTAACTAAAGATGGATTAAAGACTTAAAGTAAGACCTAAAACTGTGAAAGCCCTAGAAGAAAACCTAGGCAATACCATTCAGGACATAGGCATGGGCAAAGACTTCATGACTAAAACACCAAAAGCAATGACAACAAAAGCCAAAATTCACAAATGGGATCTAATTAAACTAAAGAGTTTCTACACAGCAAAAGAAGCTATCATCACCATGGAAAGGCAACCTACAGATGGGAGAAAACTTTTGCAATCTGTCCATCTGACAAAGTACTAATATCCAGAATCTACAAAGAACTTAAACAAATTTATGAGAAAAAAACAACCCCATCAGAAAGTGGGCAAAGGATATGAACAGACACTTCTCAAAAGAGGACATTCATGTGGCCAACAAACATGAAAAAATGCTCATCATCACTGGTTATTAGAGAAAGGCAAATCAAAACCACCATGAGATACCATCTCACACCAGTTAGAATGGCGATCATTAAAAAGTCAGGAAACAACAGATGCTGGAGAGGATGTGGGGAAATAGGAATGCTTTAACACTGTTGGTGGGAGTGTAAATTATTTCAACCATTGTGGAAGACAGTGTGGTGATTCCTCAAG
>CAUYLG010016033.1:0-65899 GCA_963573385.1 Cacajao melanocephalus
TTTTTAATTTTTGAGACAGGATCTTGCTCCGTTGGCCAGGCTGGAGTGCAGTGGAACGATCTCAGCTCACTGCAACCTCTGCCTCTTGGGCTCAAGTGATCCTCCCACCTCAGCTTCCTCCTGAGTAGCTGAGACTACAGATGTGTGCCACCACACCCGACTAATTTTTGTATTTTTGTATCTTGCTATGTTGCTGTTATGGTTTGGCTGTGTCCCCACCCAAATCTCATCTTGACTTGTAGTTCTCATAATTCTGTGTCCTGGGAGGGACCCAGTGGGAGGTAATTTAATCATGGGGGCTGTTACCCTAATACTGTTCTTGTGACAGTGAGTGAGTTCTCACATGATCTGATGGTTTTATAAGGGGTTTTCCCCGCTTTTTTTCTGCACTTCTTTTTGCTGCTGCCATGTGAAGAAGGACATGTTTGCTTCCTTTTACACCATGATTATAAGTTTCCTGACACCTTCTCAGCCACGTGTAAGTGTGAGTCAATTAAACCTCTTTCCTTTATACATTACCCAGTTCTCTGCTATGTCTTTATTAGCAGCATGAGAATGGACTAATACAGTTGTCCAGGCTGGTCTCAAACTACTGGCCTCAAGCAATTCTCCCCTTTGGCCTCCCGAAGTGCTGGAACTACAGGCATGAGCCACTGTGCCTGGCTAGCCTAGCAGATTTCATCTGAAACTCTAACAGAGTTTTCAGTGGGTCCCAGATAAAGTGAAGGCATTTGATTTCAACTATTTGGAATTAAAAAGTTAATCCTTTGGTTTTTCTACAGAATGAATTTATAATGTGTTATACATATCAGAACAACAGTGGGAGAGAAATAACTATTAACTCTTATGCTGGAACAAGAAGTATATACCAGAATTGGCCCAGGCACATGGAACATACGGTTGTCCAAAGGTTCTACCCTATTTCATAATTGTTAGACATTTGAGGACAGAAACTCAAGCATAGGTCTCTGTACAAAATGATGGTCAAATGAACAAATAAAGCAAAACTAAAGGGGATAGGAGATGATGTTTCTGAATCATGCATGTTTTAGAAGATAGATTTCAATATGGCAGAACATCATAATCCATGGATATTAAGTTTATTATACTGACACATAAATTTTACCCACTTTTGAGCTCTGTATTTTGGTAACCCATAATAGATTATCTATCTATCTATCTATCTATCTATCTATCTATCTATCTATATCTAGTTATCTGTCTGTCTGTCTTTCCTTCTTCCTGAGCACACATATTGCACTGTTTTCATTTTACTCTCTTACATTTCTCCCACTCATGTTTATTAAGCTATCATGATGGATATACTATCCTGGGACTTGTTTGTTTAAACATGCACTTATTGGTACTTCATTTTGAAGCATATTCTTTACCATATTCTTTAAGATTTCTCAATTTTATATTGATAGACAATCCCTCATCATTTGCATTTTATTGCTTCTTCATGTTCCTGATGGGAACCTGGGTATTGATCTAATTATTACTCCTGTGTGTGATCTGTGACTTTTCTCTGGTTGCAGTTGGGTTTTATTTGATCCAATAAACACCCAGTTGTGCTTCTGAGCATCTATTCTGTTGCTACGCTGTAATAAGCACCATTTTCTCTCCTTATATCTCATTGTTTTTGGAGCAACAAAATGGTCCTAACAATTTAAGCATGATTTGTAGAGCATGACTTTCTATCTAAACCTGGTGTGAATATGTCTTTTCTTTGTTACCTGATGTGACGGTTAATTGTGTCAGCTTGACTGACCTAAGGGATGCCCAGAGAGCTGGTAAAACATTATTTGTGGGTGTGTCTCTGAGAGTGTTTCTGAAAGAAATTAGCATTAGAGACAATAGACTGGATGATACGGTTTCACTGAGTTTCCACCCAAATCTCATCTTGAGTTTTAGCTCCCATAATTCCCAAGTGTTGTGAGAAGGACCTGGTGGGAGGTAACTGAATCATGAGAGGTGGGTCTTTCTCATGCTGTTCTTGTGACAATGAATAAGTCTCATGAAATCTTATGGTTTTACAAAGGGGCATTCCCCTACCCATGTTCTCTTTTCTGCTGCCATCTAAGACGTGACTTTGCTCCTTGTTCACCTTCCACCATAATTGTCAGGCCTCCCTAGCCATGTGGAACTCTGAGTTAATTACACCTCTTTCCTTTATAAATTACCAGTTCTTGGGTACGTCCTTATAGCAGTGTGAGAGCAGACTCATAAACTGGGTAAAGAAGATCTACCCTCACCAATGTCAGTAAACATCAGCCAGTTTGTTGAGTGTCTAGATAGAACACAATGGCAGAGGAAGGGTGGATTCAGTCTCTATTTTCAAGCTGGAATATCCATTTTCTCCGTATCTCTGGCATCATCACCCCTGGTTCTCAAACCTTCAGACTTGGACTGAATTACATCATAGGCTTTTCTAGTTCTCAGTTTGCAGTCAGCAGATTGTGGGACTTCTAAGCCCCTACAACTATATGAGACATGTATTATAATAAATCTTATCTATCTTGCTACCTATCTATTCATCATCTATCTATTTATTCATCCATCCATTTTTTCCATTCATTCATTCATCTATCATTCATCTATCCATCTATTTATATATCTATCATTCATCCATCCATCCAGCTAGCTAGCCATGTAGTCATCTGTCCAATTATCTATCTCCTATTCGTTCTGTTTCTCTGAAGAAACATATGATCACTGGTATCTTTCCATGGGGCCATGAAGAGGCCACATGCAAGAGAAGGCACATTGGTAAATGTGAACATTTTGCTCATTCAAACAACTTATATCTACTAGACCTGTCTGATCCCTACTTTATACAGCTACTTCCCCTTCACAATGGAGTGTCCCTGGGCTCACTTATTCATTGGGATGGAAAACACCTAATTTCTGATGTGTACCTCAAGATGCATGACCACACGAATCTGATAGTGAGCTAAACAATCTCTACCAGGACCCTGTAAAAACCAGGCAGCTATTATCCAAAATGATAAGACAGCAAAAATGGCATGACCTTTCCCTTCATAAATGAGAGATTTCATTATAATGATCCTAGTGGGGCTTTCCACTAATCCTATCAGAACCATGACCTGTTATATGCACTTCATGCAACAGTAAATCTGCTGAGTGACAAAGTTTACAAGAAAGAGGTGTTCATTCTATCAACAAAACAGGTGGTGAGCCTTTCTCCCACTGGGCACCATGCAAAGCCAGCCAGCACATAGAGTATGAATATGTATTTCTGTTCATTTTTATTTACAGGTGAAATGAAGGGTATACTGTATGGTTGTGGATAACTAGATATTTCAGAGGGTTCAGACTACTGATCTTTCATGGACTCTTATGGGCTGATTTGGGTATCCCTAAAACTCATATGTTGAAGCCCTTACCCCCTAGGGGACTGTATTTATAGGGCCTTAAAAGAGATAATTAAGCTTAAAGAGATCCTTAGGGTAGGCCCTAATCCAATAGGGCTGGTGTCCTTATAAAAAGATGAGATTAGGACAAAACAAGTACAGAGGGACAACCATATGAGGACACAGGGAGAAGACAGTGTCTACAAGTCCAGGAGAGAAGCCTTAGGAGAAAACAGTGCTGCCCATACTTTGGATTTGCAGCCTCTAGAACTGTGAAAAAACAAATTTCAGTTTTTTTTTAAAATCTACCCAGTTTGTGGTATTTTGATATGGCAGCCCTAGCAAACAGAGACTTGGGCTTTATCATCCGTTCACGTCAAGCATCAGTCTTACACATTTATTATGAATATTGCTACATCCTAAGCTTCAGGTTCCATCAGCATCAACGTAGCAAACTTGGGTAAAGAATTGTGAGATAGTGAAGTAACAAATATACCTCTAACTTCTATGTGGACATACAAAGGCTGAATGTGGCCAAGGTGGTAAAAATGTAATGATGACACTGTTATGTGAAAGTCATCTGCCTGTAGGGACTGTTGGTCATTGAGATAGAGAATAAAGAAAAAAAAAGAGATAGAGAATAAAGAAATGGGAAGGAAAATGAAACAAAGACATTTGCTACCACAATAGCTATATGCCAGGCACCAGCATTTGTATTGATTTGTTTCTGAGAAAAGATAGAGAATGTGTCTGAATAGCAACTGTGAACTGAGCATAGCATGAAACCCTAGTCTGACTACTGCAACTTTCCATGAACTTCTTCTGGCTTCTTCAGTGACAGAAAGACATGGTAACATGGGGTGCAAAAGGTACCTCCACCTGTGATTGGAGATGTGAGTTGCCTCTTTGAACATGTATTCATCTCGAAAAGTTTATTATGATTGCCTTCGACTTTTCTGCTTGACTAAACAGCTCAGAAACCTAAACTTACATTTTTCCAGCTAATCTTCCAGCCAGATGTCAAACTTACATTCTCTGAGTTAAATGAACTTGTGTGAGATATGCAAGCAGAGCTGACTTAGGTGATCAGAGAATCAGGTGCGAGAAATCCTTGTTCAGGTACAGCTCATGGCAGGCATGGCCTCGACCTCATTAGAACCAAGCAGCTTGGAAGGTGGACCAGGTAGGTCCCTGGAAGTAGCTTAATGTTGGCTTCATTTAGAATCTGCATCTATCAAGAAAGTTTGGAACTCATCCCTGGAAGGGGATTCTCACAGCATATTCCAGAACTTCTAACAGATAAAGTTCAAGGTAAACTTAAAAATCAAAACATTTACTCACAGTCCAAATTGTTCATTAGACCATGTATATAAGGCAACTTCCCAAATTTAATTTTATAATTAAAATAGTAAACAAGAGGAGAATCCTGAAATCTGACATATTGGTGACACTATGGATTGATTATATTTCAGATATTAAAATGAAGTACAAAGAAAATTCTAATGACTAAATGGCAGGAAATTTACATGTACCGTTTTGGTGGTGATCAGTTTTGCAGAAAGAAAAAGGAAAGAAATCACACAGTTCAACTCGCAGCAGATACCCAAACTTTATTTCTGCCATAAGCTTTTAGCTTTATAAACTATAATTTATAAACGTTTATAAAATGTATAAATATTTACAGCATTTATAAAAGTTGTTAAATATTAAACCAGGTAATGTTTTAGGCACATAATCTTCAGAGTTTTCGCCCCACACTATAACATTTATAATTCTCAATAATTCCTGTGGTGGTCATATATAGGCTGAACGGAATTGTGGAAGTTGTACAATTGTCCATTTGTACTTGTGCAAACTGTACATTGTACAAGTACAATTCGTTTCATTGCCACAAAACCCTGCATTACAAATAGGTATCTGTATAGAATTTCCTCTTAAAATAATACTAGCACAGAGAATAATGTTTATTCTTCTTTCTTTCTGCATATATTGTATCTTATATAGGCATTTTGTTTGCTCTTTCCATGCTTTCAAAATATTGGTATCAACTTTAGTCCTTAAAAGCAAGCACAGAGATTTTTAGGTTAAATTCCAAGAAAATTGGGACACATGTATTTTCTTATACCAGAAATATTTATGGTTATCAGATCTGTCACTACGACATAGGATAAAATATAGAAATTCATAGAGCAAATAATATCATTCAACTCATTATTGGATTTGAAGTTATTCCTTAATTAAAAAGAACATTAAGAGACAAAGTCTATTGCCCAGGATGGAGTGCAGTGGTGTGATCATAGCTCACTACAGCCTCAGACTCTTGGGCTCAAGCAATTCTCCTGGATCAGTCTCCCAAGTAGCTGGGACTACAGACACACACCACCATGCCTGGCAAATTTTTAAATTTTCCGTAGAGACAGGTTCTTGCTATGTTGCCCAGGCTGGTTTAACTCCTGGCCATAAGCAATCCTCCTGCCTCAGCCTCAGAGTGCTAGGATTATAGGTGTGAGCCACTGTGCCCTTAATTTCGATGGGTAAAAGGAACTGTAGGCAAAATCGTATGAACATCACAGTAATAGTTACATGTTCTCCTATATCAGTGACTGGATGAGGTCAATCACCTTAGTGGGTGCTTTTCAATTAATGTCTCTAATTCCCACAACAGACTTGGATTAATTAAGGGCAATCTATTTGATTGAAAAAAGAAAACAAGGTTTGTATAATTGTCATAATTTTACACATTTCCAAATTATGATAAGCTAGGTAATTTGCACAATTCCATTCAATGTATAAGTGATGAATTCAGTTAGTGAATCAACTTCACTTTGATCCAAAACCCACTGTTCCCTGGAAGACGATTCAGAAAAGTCAAAGAAATGAATAAAGTGTCAAAAACTAGACTTTCAGACAACTGATCATTGGGAAGTCTTGAGAAAGATGTGGGAAAAATATACATCCCGAGTATATAAAGCACAATCACTATTCAATAATTTATAAATGATAACAGCTGGGCTCCAGTTCTTAGGTAGAATTGTATTTTTTTCAATTTTTGAGGCAGGTTCTCACTCTGTCACCCAGGCTGGAGTGCAGTGGTGCAAACACAGCCCACTGCTGCCTCGACCTCCTGGGCTGAAATGATCCTCTTGCCTTAACCTCCAGAGTAGCTGGGACTACAGGCATGAGTCACTGCACCCATCCCATCATTTTTTAAAAACATATTGCCTATGAAGAGGCACAGACCATCACACCCAGCTGTTTATTTATTTTTATTTTTGGTAGAGATGGAGGTCTCGCTATGTTTCCCAGTCTTGTTTTGAAGTCTTGGGTTCGAGCAATCCTCCTACCTCAACCTCCCAAAGTGCTGGGATTTCAGGCATAAGCCACAATGCCCAGCTAGAATTCTAGATAATATACAAGAAAGCATTTACAAGAGTATGTGTTAATCTGTGAAAATAGTTTTCAAAATGATTCTCCACTGGTATTTTAAAATAAGATAAATTTGTATCTGTCTGAGGGAGATTGTATTTGGGATCATCTGACTGTGGTTCTAATTGACCATAATGTTCATGTAAAAACCCACAATAATGTGTTTTTTTATAACTAGCTTTTGTTTTTGCAAATGCCAATCTGTAATCTAGTGCTAATGAAGTATGTGGTTGAAAATGGTATAAATTGAAATTATAGTTTTAAGTGAGATTTCTTCTGGAAGCAGTATGTAATAATCTAAATAGTTATCACCTTCAGTTTTAAAAGAAATTGTAAATGTGTGTTCCCATGTTGGTAAAATAATTTGGACTACTGATATAAACGAAAGAAAAAAAGCAAAATGAAAATAGATCTTTTTTTTTTTTTTTTTGCTTCCATGACTATTATAAAGATTTCTAAAGATTTTTTTAACACCAAACCATTTGGAAAGGGGTAAGTTCAATTCATATCTTACATTTCTAGCAATATCTTTCAAAAAATGTATAGTTCCTAAAGTCCTAGGATCAAGGTAATAAAGAAAAAAATATATATATAGTTCCTATGAAACTGACCTTCTAGATAACTGATTTTACTTAAGGAATGCATACTTTCATGACCTTCTATATAATCTATTTTTCTTAAGGAATGCATATTTTCTAATATATTAGATTTGAAACCTACCATTTGACTAATATGGGTAATCTGACCAGTTAACAACTGAATGAAAATAATCAAAACGTATTAACATAGCCACCTTTTTAAACAACTTATGGTATTGGTTCAGAGCAATCATATATCAGCAATTAGGTGATCACATCCATGTAATAAATTGGAAGAAAGGGAGTTGGTCCGAGTGTTGTGGGTTATTGTTAAGCTGATAAGTTGGAAGAAAGAGAAGAAAACAAGACAATACACTATAATTTTGGGATATGTGGGTGTATGTGATAAAGTTGACTTGCCCCTAATAGAAATTTCAGATTGTTTGTACTTTAAAAACAGATTGGAAGATTAATTTATAATTTGGTCATTTTCACTTGACCTATAACTAATTTTCACAGTAATGCAAGGAAGAGATTTCTACAAGTAAACAGCTACTTTTTTCTTTGTGTTTTTTTTTCTTTTGACACTGGTATTTATCTCTATTTTTATCACAGACAAAGGGATCTATGGGAACAACGTGAAAATAGGACACCCATGGATGATTTCTTATTCATGAAGCTGATAGAAGAATAAAAGCATCATTAATTATATAAGCAAGGTATACTTTTAGCATCAAAGGAAACTGAAAATTGCAGCTTACCATCAAATTAATGAAAATCTAAAGGAGAAAAAAAGCACGATGATAGGGATGCCTTATATATTTCAATTATGATTTGGTTGAGACTATATGCCTTCATTAGGAATAATCTTTGAGGTGTGAGCAGAAAATCTTCTTTCATAAAATTTTAAAGTGAGTTCTTAAGTAAAATGAAGCCTGTAAGTTACACATTACTATCAAACTGAAGGGATCGCCTTATGACTGTGGGTCACACAAATTTGTCACTCAGAAGTTAAATGAATGGAGAAAAGTCACACAGAGAATCAGAGAATGACAGGTTACCATACTACATATGATATTGATATTTTCTCAAGTAAAGTAAATTATCGTGATAGAGTCATTTTAGATAATATTTAATTAACAACCCTACTTAATTTAGATAATTTAAGGTATACAAGCCTTTTAAGTTAACATGATGAAGAAGCACATATCTAGTTATTACATGTTTTTAAAAATGGTATTTTCTTCTTCATTGATTGGCCAAATTGACTAATGAGTAGTTAATATAGTTTGGCTGTATCCCTACCCAAATTTCATCTTGAATTGTAGTTCCCATAATTTCCATGTATTATGGGAGGGTACTGGTGGGAGGTAATTGAATCATCGGGCAGATCTTTCGCGTGCTGGTCTCATGATAGTGACTAAGTCTCATGGGATCTGATGATTTTATAAATGGCAGTTCCCCTACACAAGTTCTCTTGCCTACCGCCATGAAAGATGTGACTCTGCTCCTCATTTGCCTTCTGCCATGATTGTGAGGCCTCCCCAGCCATGTGAAACTGTGAGTCCGTTAAACCTCTTCCTTTATAAATTACCCAATTTTGGGTATGTCTTTATTAGCAGTGTGAGAATAGACTAATACTGTAGTCTTATTTTTAAAATATTTTATCATGGCTAAATACCCTAAGAAAAACAACTCAGAAACAGAAAGACAATTACTGCGTGTTCTCATTTACAAATGGCAACTAAGTAATGTGTACAATGGACATAGAGAGTGAAAAAATAGACATTGGCCACTTGGAAGGGTGAGAAGCTGGGAGAGGTGGGAGGGTGAAAAATTACTTAATGGATAGAATGTACACTATTCAGGTGTTGGGTACACTGGAAGCCCTGACTTCACAACCATGCAACATGTCCATATAACAAAATTGAGCTTGTACTCTGTACATTTATACAAATAAAAACAATAACATATTTAACATATTTTAAATGTTGTAAACAAAAGTTAATATAATATAGTAAGGCATTAAATAAAATGAGAACCAGCTCATTTTATTTGTTCCATTGTTTTTGCAGAACATGAAGGATAAAGATGTATAATATTGGAGGATTGTAAAAGAATGGGAAGATTTTCTTCTCTGGAACCAGAAAGAAGATGTTAACCAAACCAGATGCAAGAGAAAGGACACTCAGAAACTTTAGAAAGTATAATAAAGTGAATTAGGTTTTGTGTTAAGAATAATTAAAAACAATCACTAAAATTAAATGTATATTATCCAAAATTCTGATGTGTTTTGTGTGCATTATCTCAGTAGAATTTGGTTAAAAAAAAAAAAACTAAACAAAAACACTTTACATTGTGAAGTATTACAATTCTTTTTTTATTGAATACTTTTAGTTTACACACATACTGCTTTTCCTCTGCATTTGAAACTTCAATTCTGTTCTTTAAAGACTTCATTACTTCCCTACATTTCTATGTCCAGCAAAACTTTAGCATTTAAGATTCTCTACACAGAAGACAATTTGCCGGGCATGGTGGCAGGTGACTGAAGTTGCAGCTACTCAGGAGGCTGAGGCAGGAGAATCCCTTAAACCCAGGAGACAGAGATTGCAGTGAGTCGAGATCACACCACTGCACTCTAGCCTGGGTGACAAAGCAAGACTCTGTCTCAATAATAATAATAATTGTGATAATCCACAAGATAAATGAGAATTGGAGACCTATTGGAAGGCCTATTCGAATGGGAGAGGCTGACTTAAACACATTCCAGGGGGGAACATATAACAATTGGGGCCTGATTAGAAACAGGCATAAAAGTATCTCTGAGACAACTAAATATGTTGTCAAACTTGTACAGTCCTCTCTTGGTATCTGCAAGGGATTTGCTCCAGGACTTCCTGGGAAATTAAAATCCTCACATGCTCCAGTTCCTTACATAAATATCTTTTTGCATATAACCTATGCATATCCTCTTGTATACTTTAAGTCATCTTTAGATTACTTATAATACCTAATACAATGTAAATGCTATGTAAATAGCCATTTCATTGTATTTTCTGGATTTTTATTGTTACGTTGTTTTATTTTAACTTTTAAAATTTTTTTCCCATAATATTTTCCATCAGCAGTTGGCGGAATTTATAGATATGGGATGCACGGATAGAGAAGGCTGATTTTACTCCCATTTTATCAAAAATAGAAATTATAGTCAGTGTTTTAACTCACAGAATTTCTAAAGTACTCCATGATTATTCTTGAATCAAAAAGGTTAAGGGTGAAAAGAAAATCAATAGTGCAGAGACAGCTGTAATGTTTCCCCAAATGCGTTAGTAATAGAAAGTTGGTGAAGACTGATAATTGAAAATATTTATATCAAATAACTAAAGTAGAGGAGGTGAAATCACATGCATTTGAGCTCAGATTTTTCCTTTTAGGGGTTTTATTGGTTGTTCTGTCTTGCTGCTCTCTTGGGAAACACCGCAAAATGCACATTAAATATAGCCTATGGAACGTACGTGTGAGAAGCATATAAATGTTCAGTGTCATCTCTAGAGAGAAAGGGACTATTCTCTGGCTAAATAATTTGTGAAAGAGTAAAAGTGAAAATGATAGCTTTCTAAAACCTACCACATTTAGTTTTATGAAGATAATTATGCTATGAGTTAAATCATCTAGTCATCCTAGTTTTCAGAAGGTCAATGAATAAAATGAAAGTAACCTAACGTGAAAAGTTTGCCATGTGTTCATAACACTTCACTTTCATGAAGTTCAGCTTGTTATTAATAACAAGAAAACTTGTGGAGCTTATTGCTAGCTGTTTAGTCTTCATAACAGAAGCCGAAGAGTCCAAGTTCAAGGCGTGGGCATGGCTGGTTCCTCCTGAGGTCTCTCTCCTCGGCTCTGAGATACTGTCTTCTCCCTATGTCCTCACATGTTCATTCCTCTGTGTGTGTCTGTGTCCTCATCTCTTCTTATAAGGACACCAGTTCTACTTTATCAGGGCTTATATCCATATGGCCTAATTTTACCTTAATCACCTCTTTACAGGCTGTATCTCCAAATACAGTCACATACTAAGGGGATTTAGAAATTCAACATAGGAATTTTTGAGGAACACATTGTAGCCCATGACATAATAGAAAGTTTGTAAGTGTTTCAAGGGTATACAACATCAAACAAACAACCAATGGTTTCAAGACAAAACAGGATGATGTATTTAAACTAAATTAGAAGAAAATATTTTATTTATATTATATATAATATGAGATAATAATAAAGCCTGTAGAGTTAGGTCTTATTTCTGGGAAGTTTTCTCAGCTTAATCTCTGAATATTTTTGTATGCCATTATTTAATTTATTTTATTTGAACGCACCTGTGTATGTTGGATAAGAACCAATAGTTTTATCAGGTAAGTGACAGAAAGGGAAATAGCAGGGTTTAATTATGTATGCAAAAATGAACAAACTTTCTCTTATTTAAATTCTAATTAAAACAAAAAAGAGAATTTTTCATCTTTTACTTTGCTAAACTTTAACAAGCTCAAGCCAACAAGGATTTAGGGAATCACATGTAGACTTTTAAGGAACTTCAGTTAATAAAACCTTTGGAGAAAATTTAGAAAAGTTTGATAATTTAGTTTTTTATATCCTCTGACCTCCCAGTTATAATGCTAAGATTGAGTACACAGATGACTATATGGGCATGAAAGGATTTGTAGAAAGCTATTAAAATATAGTTTCAAAAAGTAATGAGCTGGGCATAATAGCACCTGTCTATAATTCCAGTGCTTAGGAGACCAAAATGAGATCAGAAGTTTGAGACCAGCTTGGGCAACTTAGCTATCTCTATAAAAAATAAAAGTAAAAATTAGGCTTAATCATGCCTATTTGTAACCTAGCTACCTGAGAGGCTGAGGTGGGAGGATAGCTTGATTCCCAGGAGTGAAAAGCGGCAGTGAGCTATGATTGTACTACTTCACTCCAGCCTGGGAGACAGAGCAAGGCCCTGTGTCTTAAATCAGCAAACAAGCAAATAAATAGATGCAATTCTTAAAAAAAAAAAAAAAAAAAAAAAAAAAAGAAAAACATACCAAAGAACAACAAAACATTTGAACTAAATACTGAAATACTTTATTTCCACCAATAGATGATTGCTCACTTACAGTAGGGTATATAAGTACAGAGAGATACAATAGAAATTCAAATGAATGGAATGGATTTATATTATTTGACATGAAAGATCTCAAAGTTATCTTTTCCATAAAAATGCACATTTTAAATGCAAAATGTAGAAAATGCATAATTGGCCTCTATTTCTATAAAGTAACCGAAAAAACTACAAAAGTGCTATCTTTTCACATCAAAAATATATTACAACAAATATTTTTCAATGATTTTATGATTAGCATTGTTCTATTTATTTGGTAATTATTCTGAGTAAGGGGTAAAATTCCATCTCGTGTGTCTGTGTGTAACCATTTTAAAATAATTTATACTTATCTACAGAGTGCCTAGATTTTCTCAAAGCATTACCTGCAGAGAAATTTCTCTATTTATGTTATAAACATAATATAATTATTGACAAGAGAAAATATATGTTCTTGTTTGCAAAATTACATGGTCAATTGTAAAGCATTAGAAGCATTAGAATTCATCAAGATATAGTGAATGGACTTGATAGGGAATGTCTATATTTAGACAGCTTTAAAACTTTATTTTTTGGTAAACAGTTCTATATTTGGTAATATTTTCTTCTAATTTAGTTTAAATACATCATCCTGATTTGCCTTGAAACCACCGGTTATCTGTTTGATGTTATACACTCTTGAAACACTTACAAATTTTCTAAATGACTAAGTGCCTAAAACTGAGGCAACAGAAATTTTGTAATTTGACAGACCTGCATTTGATAATTCTATGTTAGTTATTATGTGTGTGTGTGTGTGTGTGTATGCGTGTAATCCTGGAAAAGCCGTTTATGTTTTTAACTTTTTATATTATATATATAATGCAAAGGTTATATTATTTTATATTATTTCCCAAAGCAGGTCAACCTGAGGTATTTCCCAAAAGATCCAGACTTTCCAGAAAGAAAAAATGAATCCATGGGGCAGAATGTTAAATGATAAAATCACTTGTGGGTCCAATAAGGCAGATGTTAGTTGTCAAGGAATGCTCAACATTAGAAGACCATGTAATAATGTACACAAACTACTAAAAGAAGAAATGTGTAACCTACCAGTTTATATAATCATGCTGTCATTCAGAGATAGTGTCTACTGGGGGAAAATGCACGCTTAAGATTTATAGCTTCTGTGATTTTTGTTGGAAAAAAAAAAGCATTATTTTATTTTCTGTTGATGCCACTAAGTTACCAAAATTTTAACATCTGTCTGCATAATCATCTATTATCTTGCAGTTTTCATAGGTTACACATATGGGCACAGCACGGCTTAGCTACTTTCCTTCTCTGGGTCTCACAAGAACAAAGTCAAGATTTGGATAAGGCTACATATTTTTTCTGGAGGATCCAGGGGAGAATTCATTTCCAGGGTCATTCAGGTTATTGGCAGGATTCAGTGACATGTACAGAGCTGTTAGACATCTCTATAACCCCATTGTAACTTGAAAATATCCATAACTTGAAAATGCATTTAATCCACCTAACCTACTGAACATAATAGCTTAGCCCAGCCTGCCTTAAATGTGCTCAGAACACTTACATTGGCCTATAGTTGAGCAAAATCATCTAATAAAAAGTTCATTTTATAATAAAATATTGAATATCTCATGGAATTTATTGTTGTTCTATTGAACATGCATCACTTTCATGCCATCATAAAATCGAAACATTGTAAATTGGGGACTATGTGTCATTGCAGGGTTCAAGATTCCATCTCCTTCCTGGTTGTTATCCTGGGATCTGTCTCTGTTTCCAGAGACTGCATTTCTTTCCCTATGCCCCTTTTCTCTATCTCCAAAGCCATCGGCGAGGGCTCAAATCCCTCTCACACTTTGAATTTCTCCTGATTTTTGTTTCATGGCGTCTTAATGCTGCTTTGCTTCCCATTTATGTATCCTTGTGATTACTTTACTCTCACCCAGATAATACAGGATAGTCTTCCTATCATAAACCAACTGATTATAACCTATTAATAACCAATTATCTCCTGCTATATCGCAGACTTGGGATATGAAGAAGCTAGCAACCCAGAAGTGCCAACAGGAGCAGATTTCTTTATTATGCCCCCCAAACCTTCTCTCTCTAGTCAATGGACCAGGATATGAAGAGCTTAGCAGACAAAAATTACTCCACAACACCGAACACCATATGAAACAATTGTGGCTTCACCTACCCGTACAAGCACAAGGTGTGCATACCTCAAGGTCCACTCCTAGTGGGTAATCCCAAAACTCTTCAAATCTCCACTGGAGTGGCATCAGGAAGGCTAAGTAGAAATCCAAGACTTTGATACCTTCAATTGGTAGTGATGATCCCTGCGATGGGGTATCATTTGAAACCACATGGAGAATGTGGACTTTTAATCCTACTTGGGGATAACGAGGTGCCCTGCTCTCTCTTCACTGAGTTAATTTCTTAGGAGTTGGGATCTTAGTGGATTCAAGATTCGAGACTTTGTCACTACCCAGTGGTAACAAGGCAATACCACCCCCTTTGGTGTTAGTGAGGACCATGTGGGGATTTGGAATTCTTATGCCAATCCGAAGTAGTAAGACTCCCTCCTCATGACCCCACAGATATCATTAGAGTCTGTGTAGGAGACAGGGACTTCTACACCAACAGGAAGTAGAACTACCGTAACATTTTTTGTCCTCTTTCACAGTGGAATCCAAGAAGCTAGCTAAATTAGATCCAAATGTATATGCCACAGTTTGCTGTAACAAGGTGTTCCTAGAAAATCACTTGTCATCCCCCAAACCAGAACAATCTCAAAGTGAATGAAATAGAACAATCTTTCATATCAATCCTGAGATGACAGTGTAGTTAGAATGATCCTACAGAGATTTTAGAGCAGCCATCTTCCACAAGCAATTACAAATCTAATTGAAACAAATGAAAGAAGCAAAGTCTCAGCAAAGAAATAGAAGAGGTAAAGGAGAATCACATAGAAATATTACAATGGAAAAATTTAATAACAACTACAAAACAAACTAAATGGATGGGTTCAGATGGGAGGAGCCATGGAATATAATTGGTGAACTGGCAGTTGAGATTCAAAAATAAGGGATCCAGTAAGCTGGGAAAAAATGAGTAGATGCATAGGGACCTGTGATCCTATAACAAAATATCTAAAATTTGTGTCATCAGAGTCTTAGAATAAGACAAGAGAGAGGGCAGACTGAAAAAGTACTTCAGAGAAATAAAACCTGAAACTTCCCCAAATTTGCCAACACATAATGCTGGAGAAACTGGATCTCCACAAGAAACAAACAAATAAATAAATATAACCTCAACTTATCACCCACAACTTATTTAAAAAATTAATATATGGCAAGGATGTGATGAAAAAAAGAGCACTATAAACTGCTGGTGTGAATGTAAATTAGTATAACCTCTATGGAAATCAATATACAGATTTCAAAAAGAACTAAAAATAACACTATTTGACCCAGCAATCCACTACTCAAAGGAAATCATTACATCAAAAAGATACTTGTATTTGTATGTTTATCACAGCACTATTCATAATAGCAATGTCATGGAATCAACCTAAGTATCCATCAATGAATGATTGGATAAAGAAAATATTTTATAATATAATATATAATTATGTACAAAAATCTATTATATATAAATCTATTATACATTACATATAGATTTATTAACATATTAATAAATCTATTATATATAATTATATATATAAATTTATATATAATACATATTCTATGTTATAGAATTCTATATATAGATCACTTATGTATAGATTCTATATATATAATACAAGTATACATCTATACATAGATGATCTATATACAGAATTCCATAAAATGGAATTATATGCATAATCATGTTATATATATATATAGAGTAGAATACTATGCAGCCATTAAAAATAATGAAATTACATCTTTTGTATTAATAGTAACATGGGTGGAACCAGAGGCCATTACTTTAAGTAAAATAATTCAGAAAGAGAAAATCATGTCCTTACTTATAAATGGAGGTAAACAATGGGAACACATGAGCATAAAGTTGAAAATAATAAACACTAGGAATTCCAAAAGGAGGTAGGGGAAAGGAGTGACAGATGAAAAATCACGTGCTGAACACAATGTTCACTGTTTGTCTGATAAATACACTAGAAGCCCAAACTCCACCATTATGCAATACATCCTTATAACAATCCTGTCCATGTACCCCTGAATCTATAAGCATTAAAAAATACACTCTAATATGGATCATAGACTTAAATATAAAGCATACAACTGTAAAAATCTTCAGGAAAACAACAACAGCAAGAAGAGAAATTCTTCAGTGCCTAAGGCCAGGCAAGGAGTTCTTAGAGATGACACAAAAAGCATGACACATAAAAGGGAAAAAAAATAGTGAATTTCACCTCACCAGAGTTGAAAACTTTTGGTCTACAAACAACCTTATTAACAGTATGAAAAGGCCAATTACAGATTGGCAGACACGTATGCAAACCAACCATTAGTTAAAATAAAAAAGAATACTCCAAACTCAGCAGAAAAAACACATTGAAAATCCATTCAGAAAATTGTCAAATGAGATTAAAGGACATTTCACTGAAGAGAATATACAAAAGGCAAATAAGTATGTGAAAAGATGCTCAATAACTTTGATCTTTAGGAAAATCTATTTAGAAACACGATCTGCCAGGCATGGTGGCTCACACTCATAATTCCCACACTTTGGGAAGCTGAAGCAGGAGGATTGCTTGAGGCCAGGAGTTTGAGACCAGCCTGGGAAACATAGCAAGACCCAATTTCTACAAAATATATTTTAAAAATAGCCGGGCATGATAGCACATGACCGGCACAACTACTTGGGAGGTTGAGGTTGGAGGGTTGCTTGAGCCTGGAAGGTCGAAGCTACGGTGAGCCTTGATCATGCTACTGCACTCCAGCCTGGGCAACAGAGCGAGACCCTATCTCAACAAAACAAAACAAAACCCATAATCTGATATTTTTACACACCTTTCAAAATGACTAAAATAAAAGAAAGTGACAACACCAAATGTTGGCAGGGATGTGAAGAAACTGAATGACTCGTATATTGCTAATGGGAATATAAAATGATAAAGCCACTCCAAAAAAGAGTTTCTTAAAAAACTAAGCATGTCATTACCATGGAAACCCCAAACTGCTCTCCTGACTGTTTATTCCACAGACACATATAAGTTTTCACTTACGTTCATATAAAATCCTATGCATGAATTTATCTGTAATAGTGAAAAACAAAACAACAGAGGCATCCTTCAGTAGATAAATGATTGACAAACTTTGATACATAGACACCATGAAATACTATATAACAATAGAAAGGCATAAAATATTAATATTGATATTGTATAGTTTTGCAAGATGTTACCATTGAAAGAAACTAAATAATGGGTACAATGAGCCTCTCTCATTTCTTACAGCTACATGGGAAACTACATTTAAACCAATATAAAATGTTGATTAGAAAAGAAACTCCCTGAGATTCTTAAGAATGTTACCATACAGTCCATTTTTCGTATTAGTTTCCCTATGCCCAGAGAAAGTAACATGAAAGCAATATCTAAGAATTATTGATTTTGGCTGTTTTTGATACTGGCTGTTTTTATTATCGATTTTGGCTGGATCTTTGCAGGAGTGGGTTATCACTGTTTTAGTTTTTTGTTTTTGATTTTGAGGCAGGGTCTCACTCTGTTACCCATACTGGAGTGCTGTGGTGCAAACACAGCTCACTGCAGCCTTGACCTCCCAGGCTCAAGCAATACTCCTGCCTCAGCCTTCCAAGTAACTTGGACTACAGGCACACACCACCACGCCCAACTAACTTTTTATTTTTTGTAGATACAGGATCTTGCCATCTTGCCCAGGCTGGTTTCAAACCCCTGGCCTTAAGCAATCCTCCTGTCTCAGTCTCCCAAATTGCTGGGTTTATACATGTGAGCCACCGTGCCCTGATTGTTTTTGTTTCTTGTATCCTTAATTTTCTAGAATGAACATGCACTTTCATTGAAAGAGAAAAGGCATACATATGAAAATTTATTTGAAGGAACAGACACATTTAAAAATAGAATTTTAGCAAATATCCAACATTGTATTTATTTATAATTTTGCTGTATTCTTGTTGTTTTTGTAATATGTAAATATTTAAGGTTTTTTTTTCCCTACCTCTAACACTGTCATTTATTCATTAAGGCTAAGGGATAGAGAAAGAAAAATGTGCTTGTGTTAACCTCTGTTTCTTCAATGTTTTCACAAGTGTTTTATTATTTAATCAGCACAATAACTTGCAATTTTGATAGTATCTTCATTTTACAGATGATGATACTGTGGGCAGACATATATTAACCTGAACACCCTATTGTATATAGTTGGAGCTTGTATACAAATCCATGACTGCTTAGATACCAGGCTTATATTCCTTGATACATCATATATTTGACAAAATTCATCCGACATTTTCTTGTCCTGAAAAGTGTGACAATGATTCCAGAAAAACCTCAAACTACTTCCAAGTGACCCGAGGCATCATTGCCATCAAAACGGCAGAGAACAAAAGAACAAAAATGTCCTAAGTATTTCTGTAAGCTATAAAGCACAGATCTCTCATTTGGATTCCAGGAATAGTTTTGGAAATGAAGAAAGCTTGAAACAGTTCTTAATATTTTAAGCAAAGCATCATGTTTCCTACTTTTCTATTCACTGTTTTGTTGATGAACTTGTTGTAGGTTTTAAAACAGAAATTTAGAGGTCTGGACTGATTGTCCACAGCTGGGTAGACAATGAATGATGATAAATTGAAAGGTTTGTGGCAACACCAATCAGCAGAACATAATGGTTACTTTAGTTTGACATAAAGAGGTTAGAGGAAATTAGTAAAATGTAAACAGATGTAGTAGATACCAAATATAAAAGAATGTATTACAGATCCATACAAGGTTTTTAACTGTCAGATTTTAGTCCTAAAAAAGATTGTGGAAATCTTGACTCCCCTTATTTTATGAAAGATACAATGACACATGAGAGGATTATTACCTGTTTTAGGTCACTACACAGGTTACCTATAAAAGTTAAAACAGAATGAGAGGTTAGATATATGAACTTTTCCAAATAACATATGGGAAGTCCTTTTTTTTTTTTAATCCACCTTGGTGATGATAAATTAGAGTTGTCTCCATCAAGAATGCCTTTTAATTAATTAGGTGAATTCTCAGGGTGACCAGCTAATGACAAGGATAAAATCTGTCATGCTGGGATCCATTAAGAAGAGGCGCAGTGCCAGGCATTCATTCTTCATCTAACAGTTTTCCACAGTTGCTGAGCATTTGACTTGTCTGAAGTGGTACTTCAACCTGAACGAGTCTGAGCCCAGGTCCAGACAGACGTGGTTATAGAGGCAACAACTGGCTTCCCGTTCTAGGTGATATTCTTACAACTTTGATCAATACCTACCTAGACGCCAGGCTGAGGACTACCTGGGGGAAGGAGGGCAAAATTGAACCCTTGTATTTGACATCTTCTCCAGCTCTGTGACTGTTCAGAGTCAGCGCTTATCTTGTATATTCCTACAGCAAAAATGAAGTTCTCCATGTAAACCAGACTTACTTTGCCTAGGTTACAGATAGTAGCCTGTTAGTGTTCTTCAGAGAAACAGAACAAAATGGATTGAGAAAGGTAGCCAGATAGATAGATGATAGATAGATGATAGATAGATAGATATACATACATATATGCATACATATCTAGATAGATGATAGATACATACATAAATACATGCATACATAGTGGATAAATGATGCATGGATGAATAGATAGTGGACAAGTGATGGATGAATGGAAATATAGATATATACATAAATAGATGATGGATGATTAATAGATAAATAAGTAGATGTAGATTGATAATAGATGAATGATGGATGGATAGCAGACAAAAAATGGATAAATGGATAGATACATACATACATAGATAATGGATGAATGATGCATGATAGGTAGTGGACGAATGATGGATAAATAGATATGTACATAAATAGATAATGGATTTATTATGGATTGATAGATTGGATACATAGATGATAGATGATGGGTAGGTAGGTAGACAGATAATAGACAGATGGAGGATATTTAGTGGATGAGTGATGCATCCCTTGATAGTGAATAAATGATGAACAAATGGATATATACATAGATAAGTAGAAAATGAATGAACGATGGATATATAGATTGATTCATTGATTGATAGATATTTATAGAAACTGATTTGCATAATTATGAAGGTTGAAAAACTCTGCTGTGTACAAGCTGGAGAATCAGGAAAGCCACTGTATCCTGAGAACCAGGATATGAAGTTGATGATGTAAGTCCATATCTGGGTCCAAAAGTCTGAACACCAAAATTGCTGATGTTGCAGGGCAGGAGAAGATGAAATCTAACTCAACCAGAGAAAGTGAATTCACTCTTCCTCTCCCTTTTTGTTCTATCCAGGTCCTAGATAGAGTGATGTTCACTCACATTGGTGAGGGTGATCTTCCTTACTCAGTCTTCTTAATTAAATGCCAATCTCTTCTAGATATACCCTCACAAAAACACACAGAAATAATGTTTAAGAGCTATATGAGCATTCCTTAGTCCAGAAAAGCTGGCACATACAATTAACTATTACAAAGCCACATGTCCTTCTCATTTGACTAACTCTCACCCCATCAGCCCAAGAACATTGTGGAAGCACACATTCTTCAATGCCTGGTGCTTAAGTGTTTATATAAACTCTATTTTCTCCACAGAATTATTTTTCGGCTTCAATTTAGCAAGCCATGGACGCTCAGCCAATACCCATAGGCTGTGGCACCATGGACAGAGTCACAATTGATTGATTCTTCCCAGGTTAACCAGGCTCCTGGGGGCAATAGGTTTGGATCCAGGTGAATGTTTGCATGTGAGTATGTTTATTTTAAGAAGTGCAACTCATAAACAATGATTCTAATAATCAGTTATTTAAGTACCAGTGCACTCCATTTAATACTTTAATCTAATTTTATGTATTTCTTTTTGATTGATGAAGAAATCAATCCTTGGAGAAATTAAGTTGGACTTCCAAGGTCACACAACTTACAAGGATGGAGCTGTGATCAGAAACCACACTCAACTCTTCATTTGCAACTCTTCCCGCACTACAGCATCTACCTTCCATGGAAATTAATCTACCTGCAGCAGATAGTTTAGGCTGAAGTGACATCTGGCCCCAAAATCGTATTTAACATACTAACCTCATTGCCTGTGGACAAACTGAATAATCAATTAGATATGTGACATTTTGGTTCAAGATCGTGGGACATACTGCTGATCTAGCAATTCTTGACATTTTCTAATCTCTTTAAATAACATCCTGTACAGGTAAAGGTGGAAGTATATATTACTAAGCCTAGAGGAATCTGATATTTGAAATACTTTAGGTAGATGGAGTTATTAACACTCATTTATAATGAAACAGCCTTTTTGACAAAAGGAACTTTGGAAGTCTCCTTGCTATTCAATTTTGGGGAATGTCTTTTAAAGGAAAGTTGTATTTTGCCAAATCTTTATGATTTAATCCCCATTGATATGAAAAGTCTCAAAACTCAGAAATACGATGACAGATTTTAGTACCTAAAGTAAAGGTAAAGGGAATTTTAGTACCTAAAGTAAAAGTAAAGCATAACTGATAATGAAAACAGTATTGGGAGGCTAAAACTAGTATTGAATTCTACTTTATGATAATTATGACTTTTTAAAAACCTCAGAGTTCATTCTAACTATTCTAGAAGTGGTCATTCATGACCTTTCTTTTATTAAATGCCAAAATCTGCCTTTTCGTTTCTGGATTTATTTGCAGTGATTTTCCACAGTGACTTTTCATTTCTGAAATTCTTTCTTCTTGTGGTCTCTGCAGTATCTGAACCTGGATATCTTCCTACCATTGTTTTTACATAGACTTTTTAAAAACAATTAGAAAAGTTTTAAATTTACAGAAAAATCAAGTGGAAAAGTACAGGTAAGTACATCTATCCCACACTCAGTGTTGGCTATTATTAGCATCTTACATTAATATGGAGCATTTGTTATAAAGAGTGAACCAATTTTGATACGTTATTGTGAATTAAAGTTCATACTTTGTACAGATTTCTTATCTATACATAATGTCACCTTGATTTTACAGGATTCTACATTTAACAGTCATGTTTCCTTGGGCTCTTCTTTTTCTAGGACAGTTCTTTAGACTTTATATGATTTTGATAATCTTGACCATTTCGAGGAGTACAAGTCAGGCATTTTGTAGAACATCCCTGTATTGGAATTTAATGCCTTTCTCATTATTATCCTGGGATTATGGGTATATGGGAGACAAAGCACGATTTTCACCTAATAAAGATTTCATTTCATAATACCAGGTTTACACACTGTCAACATTGACTTATCTCTAATGATGTTGACTTTGATAAGCGGGTTAAGGCAGTGTTTGTCATGTTTCCATGCTAAAAAAGTTACCTTCTTGGGTAATGGATACCTTAATAATTTGATTTGATGACTACAACATTGTATGTCTATATGAAAACATCACATGTGCTCTATCAATATGTGCCCCTATTATGTATCCATAATAATAAACAAAAATTTAAAATCAACTTTAAAAAAGTTACACTCTTAGCTCTTTGTTATCTTCTACCAATTGGGAGAAATTACTATGCACAGCCCACACTTGAGGGATGAAGAATTATGCACCTCTTCCTTTAGAGTGGAGTATCTACCTAAATCATTAGGAATTCTTCTGTAGAGAGCTAAGGCTTCTCTTCCATTTATTTTTAGTCATTTATTTATGTCAGCATGAACACATGAATATGTGCTATCCTATTTTGTTGCACAATCTCTTTTAGCATTAACCACTGAGAGCTCGTTCAGTTGACTACTGTGGTCCTTTGGCATCACCCCATCATTGGGACTTTTGGTTTTTGAGTACTTCCTTACATTCTGGCATTACAAGAAGTTTCACCCTTATATTGTATATTTCCTGTCCCAGGTTTAGGATCAGTCATTCCATCATGGGACCCCGGTTTCCTTCCTACCATTTTCCTCACCCGCTTGGGATCCTCTACTAGGGCTTAATCATTGGAAGGGTGGCAGTCTTAAAAGGCGAAGAGGCCAATTCCGCCTATCTAATATCTATATTCTCAAAGGCCTCTCTCCAAAATGATTCTGTCTCCAAAATTCAATTCTTATTATGGTACTTTTATTTAAATGCCTTTGTTAACCAATTACCTTCTTTAGCAGTGGTCTATTCATATTGCAGATTGTAAAAATTTATCTATCTATCTATCTGTAACATAGCTGTGTCTATTTACCTATTACCTACTTATCTTTATATATCACCTATCATCTATCTATCCATCTATCATCTATCTGTTGATCTATCTACATATCTCCCTATGTGTTTATCTATTATCTATCACTTATCTATCAAGCTATCATCTATCATACATCTATCTATATGTCAATCTATGTATTCTCTAATTATCTGTCATATATCTCTCTATTTATCTATTATATATAAATCCTATCTATCAATCTATCTATCTATCTATCTATATCCACCTATCTATCACAGGAATAAAGGTAAATAACTTAAAATCACAGGTTCAAGTGTTGTGATGTGTGCTGCCAAATTTCACCAGTGCTCTTAAAATTGGAAGAACACTGAAATTTGGGAAAAATTTCGAATCTGTATCCTGGAAAAGGTTATCACTGATCCTTAGTGCCACCTGTCCCCATAGCATCTCTTACTGATAACCTCATCATGTCTTTTTATTCTTCAAGATACAAAAAAGTTATATGCCATCAAATATACGTTTTCACACCTTCACAGAACCCTTTATACTGTCTTATTTAATTTCCATAACAGAGTTACAATAGCCTTACAGAATGTTTTCAGTGGTTTTTCCTCTTCTTTAGAACCTAGGATAATTTGAAATTATATTAGTAAGATTCTTTAGTATTTGGTTGTACATTCCATCAACATCTTCTGCCTGTTTGCTTACTTTGTGAGAATTTTATTTGAAATTAATTTTATTAAAAAAATAAGGTGCTTCAAGTTGGAGGTTTCACTGCATTTTGATGACACATATTCCTATGAATTTATAATTTTCATTTAAGTATTAATTGACAGACAAATATACACAGTTGTTTTATATTCTTTTATAGTATTAGTTATGGAAAATATATCTTTTTAATATGTTGTATCTAAGTTTATGTGGCTTTTCTGCTTTGTTATTATTTCTTTCTTCTTTCTTCCTTCTTTCCTTCCCTCCCTTCTAGCATGATGATTTTCAACTCTGCTTTTTCCACTCATGGTTATTTCAGCTAGCCATTTTTGATATGCATTAAAACTGATTCAAGTTTCTTGATTTCATAAAAATAATGCAGTATAATAATGTCTATATAATAGTCTCATATGTATGTATGTATGTATGTAGGAAAAAACTCTAAAATGTTAAATTTTTTGGTCCAGTGAAAAAGTGAATTACTCTGTTCAGCTATTGCTAAGGCACCAGTGGAAATGCAACTTTACATAAACACCAGACAGCAGATTATAATAGTGCATAAAAATTTATCTATCCGTTTATCTGCCTATCTATCTATCTATCTATCTACCTACCTACCAGTGGAAATGAAAAGACTCCGATTAGAGTGTTTTCCCTGCTAATCAGAAATTTTAGAAGTTAAAAATGTTGTTAATAGTTAAAAATTCCTATCTTCTGTTGAAGTCTTGATGATCCTGAACCGTGTGGGCCTAGGCTAATGTGTGTTTTTCTGTATTAGTTTTTATCAAAAAAAGTCTAAAAAATATTGAAAGGAAAAAAAATAATTTGCAAACTGAAAAATGTTTGTAGGCCAGGATCGGTGGCTCACGTGTATGATCTTTGCACTCTGGGAGGCTGAAGCAGGAGTATCATTTGAGGCCCGGAGTTCAAGACCAGACTGGGCAACAGAATGAGACCCTGTGTTTAAAACAAAATAAAAAGTTAGCTGGGCATGGTGGTGTGTGCCTCTAGTCCCGGCTGCTCGGGAGGCTGATGTGAGATGACTGCTTGAGCCCTGGAGTTTGAGGCTGCAGTAACTCATGATCGCACCACTGCACTACATTCTAGACAACAGAGGGAGGGGCTATCTCTAACACAAACAAAGCGACAAAGAGAGAGAAACAGAAAGAGAGAGAGAGAGAAGCTTGCAGAATAAAAATATAAAAAAGAAAATTTTTTTATGTTTTCATTTTAAGATGTGTTATTTAAAAAGGGTCAGGAAGGTAAAAAAATAAAAATATATGAAGTAAAAAGGTTATGGTAAGCTAAGTTTCATTTATTATTGAAAGAAAAAAAAATTAATAAATTTAGTGTAGACTAAGTGTTTGCAAAGTCTGTAGCACTGTACAATAACGTCCTAGGCATTCACATTTACTTACCACTCAGTCGCTGACTCACCCAGAGTCACTCACCCAGAGCAATTTAATGCATGAGATGAGTTTCTCATCTAATTAAACTGAATAATGTATAATTGCATAATGCATTGAAGGTTAACTCACAGTCTAATATGGATATTGTAACCTGTGAATTTTATTACTGAAAAAATTAGAAATAGCTAAACAAATTTTAAAACAATTAAAATGAAGTAGTAAAAGTCTACTCAACACAGAGAATGTGGGAGAGCAGGGGAATAAAGAACAGATGGGACAAATTGAAAGTAAATGTCAAGCTGACATATTTAAACCCAACTGTAGCAAACATTACTTTGTACAAAGACAGAACAAACACTCGAATTAAATGACTGATTTCCAGACTGATTTTAAAAAGCGTGACCCCACTCTATGCTGTTTCTTTTAAAGATGTATTTACTATAAAGATACATACTGAAGTGTGTTAAGGTAGGAGAAATGCCCTGCTGACACTGAAGAGAAGGAAGCCAGAGTGGCTCTGCTACCCTCATTGGAGTGGATATGAAGAGGATGACTAATAGAGATGAAGACCATTCCTTACTGGAACAAAAATAGTAAAACATCTAGGCAGGAAGGCATATATGAGTTTGTATGTATAAGGAGTTAATTACAGAGCTCCCAAAATACATGAAGCGTAGGAAGCAAAACTGATAGGAGAGGAGAGGAAGAGAGAGGAATTAAGAGGAAAGAGTGACAGGGAAAGAGGGAGTAAGAGAGAATGAAAGAGAGAGGGAGAGACAGAAGGAGTGAGAGGGAGAGAGAGAAGAAGGGAGAGGAAGGAAGAGGGAGAGGGAGGGCAAGGGGAGAGAGAAAGACAGAGGGAGAGAGGTGGAGAGACAGAGAGGGAAGGAGGGAAGAGAGAGAGAAGGAGCATGAGGAAGGAAGAGGAAGACAAGGGAGAGAGAGGAGGAAGAAAGGGGAAAGAGAGGGAGAGACAGAAAGAGAGAGAGAGGGAGGGACAGAAAGGGAGAAAAGGAGGGAGAGAGGTGAGAAACAGAAAGGAAGGGAGGGTGGGAGAGAAACAGAAATGAAGAAAGGGAGAAACAGAGAGATAGCGAGACAGAGGAAGACGGGGAGAGAGGGAGAGACAGGGAGAGAGAGAAGAAGGGAGTCAGGAGAGACGGAGGGAGAGAAACAGAAGGAGAGAGGGAGGGAGGGAGGGAAAGAGAGAAAGGGACAGATGAAGAAGGAGGGAATAGAGAGAGAGAGAGGAATTTAAACCTTTCACATCCTTGTTAGGGGTTTTAAGACCACACTGTAAATAATTGATGAAGCAAGTCTACTTTTCCAGGAGAGAATGTATCAAACGCTTGTGTATATGTTACTTGGTCAGATGTTTACTCCATTTCTATTTCATAAAATTCCTATGTGCCATTTTGACAATTCTGCTACTGTTAAAAAAGCACTGGAATAAACTTTTTTTAAAGAAGTTGGTAGATTTTTCCTTGCAAAAGCATCTAAGCCAGCTGCTCCTGTCGACAGGTGGAGTTTGCATTGTTGGCTTTGTTTTTGTTTCCTCTAGCATTTTTTGCATATTATTTCAAGAAAGAGGGTTACAGACTGTATGTCTTTTTGGGTCAATTTTAACCCATCATATAATCCTGAATATCTATTTCTTAAATATATGAATTTATTTGTTAACTCATGAATACGTCACTGAATATATCATATTTTTTACTTTCTCTCCTTTCCGTTTTTTAATATCTACTTGTGCCTTTTTCCTCTTTATGTGTGAATACAGTTTAGAAGATCACATATTGCTTGCTCCAAGAATCATATCTGAGATTTTATAGTTCTACATTATCTTTTCTACATCTCTTTTTCTGCTTTTATCTTTATACCAGGCTAGTCTCAAACTCCTGACATCAGGTGATCCTCCTGCCTCATCTTCCCAAAGTGCTGGGATTACAGGTGTGAGCCACCGTGCCTGGCCCCAACTGTGATTTACAACCAAGATCATGAAAACTCTGACTGGACGGAAGGCTGGCCTTGCCTTACAAACATCCTTTCCTGATAATCAACCACAAGATCCCAAGCCAGTTTCAGCAGCTTATAGAGACTGCACCAATTGTCTTTGCATGGTATAGTTCAAGTTGTGACATAAAGAGCCAAATTGCACTGCATTTTAATGCTAAAACCTCACCTCAAAATGAACACGAGATGTGTGTTATTATACATATGTGTTTACCCATTGTGAATGCACTACACTTCCCTCATAAATATGTATGGCTTTATCCCCAAACCTGCTGAATATGTATGAGTCTATTGTGTAATATGATCCCTGTGAGGCATAGGACCCAATCTCTCTTTTCCCTCTTCAGAGAGAAAGCACCTTCAATCCAAGCCAGAGGCACTCTCTCCCCAATTTGCAAACCGATATGATCAAAAAAATTCTCCTTTCTACTATTTAGCCATCCTGGTGCTCTTTTGCTTGATGTAAGAGTTACAAGGTACACCTTCTTGCATACCTACTTTCTTTAGGATGAGCAGGTTTATGCATTGGCAAATCCTATAATCTTTATGGCTTAGAACTCTAGAGTTTCATTTATGCTGAAAACTCTGCATCCACTGCATGTAGGAGAAGGGGATCTTTCCATTGCAGAAACTTAGAAACCCAGATTAATAAAACAGCCACCACTGTGAACAACATGGTTCTTCCTGGAAGACTAAGACCATACAGAATTCCACATGCTAATGAAGTAGCGTCATCGTCTGAGGTAATACCCAAGGTTCCTTGTCTTATGGCCAAAGAAAACTATGATTCAGACACACCAAGTGAAGTTAAGAGCAGAAGTTTAATAGGCAAAAGAAAGAGAAGAGCTCACTGCACAGAGAGGGGTCCTAGAGAAAAATGGGTTGCCAGTTCTGTGGTGAAATGCAGGAAGTTTTATAGATGAGCTTGAGGAGGCAGTATCTGATTTACATAGGCATGAAAGATTGGTTGGACCAGGTGTTCCATCTGCATAGCATGCAAAGAAGCTGGCCACCCCACCCTAATCTTTTATTATACAGATAGGTTCTCTACCTGGCTGGTGCCATGTTACCTGTTCCTTTACTGTCTGTGTGGTAGACAAAGAAAAGGGAAGATGGAGCCTCCATGTTGAACATGACTGGCCATCAGGTAGCCTTTACCTATTGGCACAGCTGCCAGTATTTACCCATGTAAGCTTCCAGCTTGCTTATCTCTATCTGCAGCTCTATTTTTCAGGCTGCTCTTTATTAGAAAAGAAATGATTTGGGGGCTGCTTTTTGTTCAAAGAGAAATTCTGCCAAGGACTGTCTTACACTCACTATCTACCTAAATAATTTCTTTGTAGCTCCTATATCACTAACAATCCCATGCTGTGGCCAGAAGTGAGATCCAATCGTTTAGAACACCTTGAATGATCCAGTCACAAAGCATCATCCTTAAGGGGGGTTAGGGAAGTTCTACCATTGATGTGATTTTAGTGATCTTCCTAAAAGTTACTGCAAAACTATTACTAATACAATAACTGTTTGATATGTGGAATGAAATAAGTCAAACTTAAAACTGTTGGGACTTTACATTATTTTGAGCCTGTAGAGGAATGTGGCTATGTGACCTGAGTCATGTAATATGCAGCTGAAACATCTACTTTTTTAATGTAAATGATCAAGAAAGATCAAATTGGACCCAGAGATAAGTCCCCTGGAAACCATTACCCCTCCCCATAGAATTAAAGTTAAAGCAAACTTTCTCATCCAGTCACAAGCTGCAGCCAATCACATTGCCATAATGTGTGTACTGACCTTATATGAAAAATGTTGTTGTCTCAGTGTGTGAAAGTGAAACTTTAACTTTTCTTCTTTGCAGCACTGACCCTCTTCTCAGAATCTTCAGGTCCCACGTGACTATTCTCAAGCTTTGCACTTGACTAAATTCTAGCCTTAATTTTATATTCTGAATCTCATTGTTGAAGGTTGACAAGAATTGTTCCTTGTCAATCTTCTTCTTCTTCTTTTTTTTGGGGGTGGGGGGACAGGATCTCATTCTGTTGCCCAAGTTGGAGTGCAGCTATAGCTCAATGAAGCCTCAAACTCTTGGGCTCTAGTGTTCTTCCTGTCTCAGCCCTCTGTGTAGCTGGGACTACAGGCATGCGCTGCCATACCTGGCTAATTTTTTTCAAGTTTTTGTAGAGATGTGATCTTGCTATGTTGGCCAAGCTGGTCTCAAACTCCTGGCCTTATGCAATGCTTCCTCCTCTCTTCCCAAAGTGCTGGAATTATAGTTATGAGCCATCATACTTGGCTCCCAATTGTTGAATTAAAAACATTAGTAGGAGGGACACTCTGAGGTAAACTGCTTTGTTTACATGCTTATTTAGATTGCAGTGGAAATTAATATTGATGGGAGGATATCCCCAGGTAAATGTTATGCCAGATTCCAAGTCTATAAATATTTGAGTGAGGATCACTCATTTTTAGGAAAGAGGAGTACATGAAAATGGGGAAGTGAAGAAAGTTATGCATAGAGTTCTAGTTCTGTAGTCTTATATATTTACAGTACATATCTTGAGAATCTATCTTTTATCCATCACTGAAATTGTCTAATACGGTTTGATTTGTGTCCCCACCATAATCTCACCTTGAATTTCTCTTCCTGTTGTGGAAGGGACCCTGTGAGATGTAATTGCATCATGGGGCACATCTTTCCTGTGGTGTTCTCGTGATAGTGAATAAATCTCATGAGATCTGATGGTTTTATAAAGGGCAGTTTCCCTGTGCAAGCTCTCTCTTTGCCTGCTGCCATTCATGTAAGATATGACTTGCTCCTCCTTGTCTTCCACCTCCCCAGCCACGTGGAACTTTAAGTCCATTAAACCTCTTTTCCTTCCCTGTCTTGTGCATGTCTTTATCAGCAGCGTGAAAATGGACTAAAAATACATTGTCCTTCAAATTTAAGAGTAAATTTAACTCATTAGTTATTTCTACTTAGAATCTAAAACCTAGATTTTAAGTAAACAAGAACATCTTTTAGTAGAATTACTGTTTTGTAGTTTTATGCATCTAAAATATTCAATGCGGGTAATTTTTTTTAAATGATAATTTCAAATTCTCTGTAGTGTCTGCACGGGGAAAAAAGGAATAAAGAGGAGGTAGAATCTGTCTAGGTTCTGAACAAATAGAAAGACAAATGTGATTGCTCTGTTATAGAGACTCCTGGGGATAAATTTGAAAGCATCAGTCGAGAAATGTTTATGGTAATAAAAGAAAATTCAAAACCAATAGATTAAAGTTTCTTACGATTTTCTCTTATATTCACATGAAGAATAATAGCCTTTTTGAAGATCTTCTTGGGGGAAAAAAGGTGTTATACAATAAAAAAGAAAAAAAAATCAGTCATTAAACCTATACAACACTACACCATATATTTATACAATTTTTAAATTTGTCAATCATACCTCAATTAAAATCATTTAAAAGTGCGGGAGCAGAAGCAAAAGCTTTTCTGTGTTATTTGTTATTTCACGGAGAAAAGTAGTTTCACTCAAATTCCTGTTCTACCAGTTGAGGATTGGTTGGCTGAAATGGAGCTCATGTGTCAATGACTGAGATTTAAACAGTTCACCTTTGTTCCTCTTGAAACGTGTTAATCCATCCAATTCATTAAGGGTGAATCCAGTTGTCGGTTACTACTACTTTTCTGCTGGGTTAGATTTATTTTCTCTTATCAAGCCAATTTTTTTAGTTCCCATGTAGTAGTCAACACTACCAAGATCTTATTTTATTCTCTTCGTGAAGTGGCAAATTCTGTAAAAGAAAGGCTTCTGTTAGAACACTTGGAGCACTAGGAATTCAACATCTTTTGTAGATTACAATTTATTTCACATTTATATAAACTCATCTACTCCTTAAGACAATGAAAATGGGAGCTCCACTAAATATAAGACTTTTAACCCACTTAGTGTTCTTCAAAGGAAAACAGACTTTTTCCTCAAAATATATTTCAAATTCTCACAGCAGAAGAAACTTTGCAACACTCAAAGAAACTAGGAAACTCAGTAGGACATCATAGTTGGATTCTACACCCTGTCCTTCAACACTGATGTCAGCTCTATCATTTGAATGTTAGAGAAAAACAAATGCATGCAAATTCAGCTTTAAAGTTGAGAGAGTTTAAGAAGAGAGGAAGAAATTTCTAGACAGGTAGAGAAAACAAATACATTACAGTGGCAGGCTATGCTAATGGGATGATCACTATTCTTTGGCAATAAATAAACTTGCACTATTATTTGCTTTCTTTTTATCATTTTCATTTTTACAAAAGAAGGAAGAAATATAGTTTTATAAGTTCAGCTTTGGGTCAAAAGACAGAATACAAAATTCATATTTAGAATAAAAATGAAACATAAAAGGATATTCTACATTATAATAACCAAACGTATTTTTTATGGTAGTTTGACAGATTATCTCTAGGGATTTCTGAACACTCTAACCTGACTCTGACTGCAGATAGGTCATGGATATTCTATAATCACCCACCTTCTGTGGGTACAGATTCCCTTCTATCTGATAGAGGTATGAACCCCAAAAATCTGGATTTATTTTGCCAAGGTTGTGGATGTATACCTGTGACACAGCCTCAGGAGGTCCTGACAACACGTGCCCAAGGTGGTTACAGCACAGTTTGGTTTTATACATTTTAGGGAGACATGAAACATCAATCAACATGTGTAAGATGAACACTGGTTGGGTCTGGAAAGGTGGGACAACTCAAAGCAGGGAGGGGGCTTCCAGGTCACAGGTAGATAAGAGACAAATGATTGTATTCTTTTGAGTTTCAGATTAGCCTCTTCAAAGGAGGCAATCAAATATGCATTTATCTCAGTGAGCAGAGGGATGACTGAATAGCATTGGAGGCAGATTGGCCCTAAGCAGCTCCCAGCTTGAATTTTCCCTTTAGCTCAGTGATTTGGGGCGGGGGGTCCAAGATATTTTCCTTTCACAGAGGTTAAAGTCATGAAACCAAAAGTCATGTGCTAATATAGCTGTCACCATTTGGGATGAATAACTGTGCATTAGGAAATCATAAGCATCATATATCCACTCCTAATACATAATTGAATCTATGCCCTGAAAATAGGGAAAGTCACAATTAGAGCCATTATAATATAACTCCACTGCTCTGTCAGATTCATACAAGGAACCAAGAGACCCTAGGGCTAAAAGGATCCCCAGGAGTTGAAGAGCTACATTCTCCTGAATAGCTTTCAGTGGAACCCCAGGCTACAGACCCAGAAAAACTGTTAATTGTTTTAGAGCTCATAAAACTGAGTATTTTGCCATGCACATGTGTGAGTGTGTGTGTGTGTATGTTTACATGTGTGTGACATTCTTTGAATAATATCTTCCCAAACAAAGGAGTGGTACTTTAATGAAAGCAAAATTCAAGGTTTTACGAAGAAAAACTGTCAGTTCTTTTAAATCCATTGTTGCATTGTCGGTTCAGAATTGGTTTGTTGCCAAGGAACTCGAGATAGCGGTGATCAGTTGGTTGTTGTCAGTTTGTGTTTTGCTTTTCTCTCTTTAATATTGTGGTCTATGAAATCTGAGATGGCAAAAGGGAGTTGTGGACTGATCAGGCCATTATTCCACAGAGCAGGTCTGTTCTGAACAGTTTTCACAGCAATGTTTTTGTCCAGGTGGAATGCTCTTCTTCTGTGAGTCTGGGCCTGTGATTCCTGGAGATGCCTCTTACTTTTGCAGCAAGTCCAGGTTTTGTCAATCACAAACACAGCTAGGCTTTGTCTGAGTCTCCAAATATCACATTTTGTTTCATTTTAAGAGATAAAAATCATTCGGAAGACATTTTTACAAACCAGAGTTTTCATTTGCAATGTGAAGCAGGTTTCTACATTGGGAGCCAGGCAAGATGGGATTTAAATCCCACCTAGCCACCTTCCACTGTTTGAACCAGGGCATATTATTTCAACTTTTTATCCTCAGTCTCTTTTTTCTGAGAGGATAATTATTCTTTTTGAAAATCACACGGAAGGTAGCTACAGGCACGAAGATACTCCACCCATGCTTCATGTAAGGTCACATTTACCTAAAGAAATCTCCCATCTCAGTGGGGCTCATTGTCTCCTAAATTTCCTGTTATCTGGTGAAACTGCCAATCTCGCAGCAGAGATAACCTGATGTCCAGCATGAAAACCTAACCAATTTGCAACACAAGGCAATACCATCAGCAACCTAAAAAGATCTCTGTCTTCATTTGACCAAGAAGTACCTGAAGCTCTAGCATGCAATTACCAAGCCTCCTACCATCACGTGAGAAAATGGGAGCCATCATGTCCATTTTCACACTGCTTGAGACTGGGTAATTTATTATCTTTTTTTAAAAAAACGGTTTAATTGACTCACAGTTCAGTCTCCCTGGGGAGGACTCAGGAAACTTAAAATCATGGCAGAAGGTAAAGAAGAAGAGAAGACCTTCTTCGCATGGGGGCATGAAAGAGAGAGCTAGCAAGAGTAGGGAAAACTGCCTTATAAAACCATCAGATCTCATGAGAACTCCCTCACTATCATGAGAACAGCATGGGGGAAACTGCCCCCATGATTCAATTACCTCCACCTAGTTTCTCCCTTGACATATGGGGATTATGGAGATAACAATTCAAGATGAGATTTGGGTGGGAACAGAAAGCCTAACCATATCACACAGCAATCTAGCATCTTAGACACTAGGTATGATGGCATGTCTACCAACCATTCCACAGTGTAGTATGAGACATGAACCTCAAGCCCTCAGTAAACTCCTAGCTATGAGATATAGCAGAAATTCCAGGGAGGGAATAACTCTATAATTCAAATAAGAAGTGTGAGGGAAAGATAAAATCCTGGGACTCCAAACTCACTATGCCAAAAGTAAACGTTAATCTTGCAAACTGAGTCACACACACAAAAAAATATTTTCTTCCTAAACAGGTATCTCCCCAGGTTGCCTCCTTCACTCTCACAATGTAACTTAGATAATCTTCACCAGTATGGGACAAGAGGAGACTAGAAATTGGCTCTCTGCCCACCCTGAAATAAATCCATATTTGACGTATTCTACTGTATGTTTACATTATCTTATGTAAAGTGGAGATTTACTGAGCACAGGAGAACTGTATAACTGACTGTTCTTCTGCCTTCTTCGTTCATATGCAGCATGAGGATTCAGTGAGTGCTAATCGAAACCTCAAAATAATGCAACCACCTGTCTCACCTTCCCCTGTTTTGTCCTTTCCTCTTTTTCCTTTCTTCTTTTTCCTTTCTGCCTGCTTCTTCCCCTTTAAATATCAAAGCTCACAAAACCCTCTTTGGAAAAAGTGGGATCCATAAATCCTACTGTGGCCTGTGTCACTTTTTCCTACGTGTGTCCTCAACGTTGGCAAAATAAACCTGTAAAGTGATTGAGACCTGTCTCAGACACTTTTTTGGGGGTGGGGGATGGGTGTTACAAATGTGTGTCCAGTGAATATTTCTGTTTTATACAGAAAGCAAAGGGCATTTTATTTTCTTTAAATAAACACCCTACTTTCAAAACATAACAGATACAGAAGCCACATAAATATAGATGTCACCAACCCCTCAGAGCTACAGGACACCCAGAAAGGGATCTCAGGACTGAAGGATAATAAAAGCTCCCCGGATTTACAACAAAGAGGATAGACAGTATCAGCCAGCAAAATACCCTAAGCCCACCCCAAACAAAACTTCCCCTTCATAAGATGTGAGGTATTAGACACATCAGAGATGTCCGTCTTTGGGGACAGTTGGCTTTTCAGACAGGACAGGACTTTAACTAGTCTTTATAAAGAGAGTTTCACTAAGTGTTTTCCAAGAAATTCTAATCCTATGCTTCAGGCTGAGTTTCAGGAAGCATCCCTTTAAACCATGTAACAGAATTCACCTGTTAGGAAAACTCTAGCTGGAAACAAATGCAATACCTTGCTTGCCATCAGAAAGCTGCCTAAGGGAGCAACTCCAAGCACTGACCCCATAGAAAACTCAATGCCTTCTCCATCAGCTTGCAGGAACATCTGAGTTCTTCATTTGACTTCCAACATTTGCGTGAAGTTGTGTGCTCGATAGGACCTTGGTCTCATGCAGAGTTCAGCTGCGTGAAAATCAGGGTCAGATTTTCCTCTTTCCACTCTCCCTGCCTATCTTAATCTGATCTTTAATCACAGCTCCACTGCCCAGGGAAGATGAGGAAGATGAGGAGGAGGTAAATGACTACAGTAGATCAAGGATAGAGGAGAAGAGAAGAGGGAGAACAGCAGAGCACTTTTTTTGATTTCTAATGCAAATCACAGGTGTTGTCTGATGGTGAGAAGGATGCAAGTTGAGAGGAAACTTGAAGAGAAAAGGAATAAGCGTTATCCATGGGATACGGACTGAGTAAATGATGAAACGAAGGCTCTGGATTTGGGGAGGAGCAGAGGAAAGCCAGTGCTTTCATGTCTCTCTCCTGTCTTCTTCCCTCTCCACCTGTAAGCTATTGGAGGCTCTAGTCTTCTCTTCTCCTTATGACCCAGGTAATGGGCACATACCACTGGGTCTGGGCCTTGATAGGGCAGGAAACTGTCTTGTCTTTCTTGTGTTGCATGCAATGCTATTTCCTTAGAGTAGGGAGAAACAGGATATTCATAAGCACCTACATGAACCATCATACACAAACCCACACATTCTCACTTCCCACTTCCTCATAACTGAAAACCAACAATTCGATCATTATATTCTTGCCTTGTAGGACGATCTAGATGGGAACCAAAAGTATAGTCAGGGAAAGAGACGGATGGTATCTTAAGGACTAGGAATTCATACCCCTTAAACTTTAATATGCAGTCCCCTGGAGATGTTGATGACATGCAGATTCTGATTCAGTGTCTAGGATGATTTCTCAGATGTCATAGCTTTACCAGTTCTCATGTGATGCTGATGTTATTTGAAGCATACTCTGAGCAGAAAAGAGTTAAAACAGCAGCTCTCAAATTTTTCTGGCATCAAAATTGCCTAGAATGTGGGTTCAAATATATCCAGAGATTTTCGTTTGTGCATTGTGGTGGAGCTCAAGAATTTCCATCTAGAACAAGTGTCTAGTTGATGTGAATTCTGCCATTTTGCAGCCCATATTATGAGGACCACTGGGTTAAAAAACTAAATCAGTGGTTTTAAATCATGATTGCCCAATATGATACCTGAGAAAACACTGTTGATGAAGTCTCATCTACCAAGAGCCTGAGGTTATTTGTTTTTTTCAACTTTTATTTTAGATTCAGTGGGTACATGTGCAGGTTTGTTACCTGAGTATATTGCATGATGCTGAGGTTTGGGATACAACTGATTTCATCATCCAGGTACTGAGCATAGTACTTAATAGACAGCTTTTCATGCCTTATGCCCACTCCCTCTCTGCTTTAGTAGGCTCCAGGGTCTACTGTTCCCTTCTTATACTCCTTTCTTGTCCCTGTTGTGTTATGTATTCAATGTTTAGCTCCCACTTAAAAATAAGAATAAGTGGTATTTGGTTTTCTCTTCACTCATTAATTCACTTAGAATAACGTCCTTTAGCTTCATCCATGTTGTTGCAAAGATCATGATTTTGTTCTTCCTCATGGCTGCATAGTATTCCATGGTATATATGTATCACATTTTCTTTATTTAGTCCACTGTTAATAGGCTTCTCTGTTGACTCCATGCATTCGCTCTTGAGAATAGTGCTGAGGTGCATATAGGAATGCATTTGTCTTTTGGTAGAACAACTTATTTTCCCTTGGGTGTATTGCTGAGTCAAATGGTAGTTCTGTTTTAATTTCTTTGAGAAATCTCCAAACTGCTCTCCGCAATAGGTGAACTAATTCACGTTACCACCAACAGTGTATAAGCATTTCCTTTTCTCTGTGGCCTCACCAGCACCTGTTGTTTTTTTTTTCACATTTTAATAATAGCCATTATGACTGGTATGAGATAATATCTCACTGTAGTTGTGATTTGCCTGGCCATTTTAACAATATTGTTTCTTCAAATTTATAAGCATGAAATGTTTTTCCATTTTCTTGTGTCATCTATGATTTCTTTTAGCAGTGTTTTGTAGTTTTCCTTGTAGAGATCTTTCACCTCCATAGTTAGCTGTATTACTAGGTATTTGTGTTTGCGTATATTTATTGTAACTGGGAATTTGGCTCTGAGGGCTTGATTTAATGAAACCTGTCGATTCAAAATTACCTCCTATGATTCAAATGTGTAGCCAGCATTGTGAACCTTTCCTTTGGACTTTTTTTTGGTTTTAAAGCAGAAAGAGTTCATCTGTGTCAGCCCGTAAACCTGCTGAGTAGGGGACTGGAACAGGGGTCAACCTGTACAGGTAGATATCAGATAATTTCTGTGGAATTACCCTTCATAGAACTTCCTGGGACATATTTCTTTACTGACTGAGCCACCAGACTTCTCAGGGACACATTATCTCCTTCCCTTTGCCAGTGTCTTCAGTCAAGTGGCAATCTGTCCATTCAACTGCAATGCACAGAAGGAGGAGGGTTGTGTGAATGGATCAAGAGAGATTATGATAATGAAAGTCCAAATGAGCACTGAGTTTCTTCCCGGCCTGAGAATAACTTTGACCCCAGTGGTAAAATGATCAGAAATGAGGAGCAGGCTGGAACTCAGACTCACTGGGCTGCTTTTGCATCTCAGAATCAAGTTCAGCTTAATTTACAGAGGTCAATCACTCTCTAGTCTTAGCAGTTTTGACATGAAGCTTCAATGATGACTATCAAAAAGAGGCACTCTCCACCCTGAAGTGGTTTATTTATTGCCAAGCTCCCTTTACTAAGCTGAAGAAATTGCAATTATGCTACAGTAAAACTATTGAATATAATGATAATTTTGTTACCTGAAGCCTGAGCCAGATGTGAAGCAAATATACATTATTGACTTATCAAATCTTATGTTAAATTGTGTATTAAGATGTGATTTTGTCAAGTGAAACAATGTGCATGAAAACATACATGAATAAACATGTAAGAGATTTTATTGCAATCTTACATGCTTATGAAAATTAGTCTATTTACATATTATTTATTAAAAAATACAGAAGTCTAAAAGCCTCTATCAGCCATTTTCACTGAACTTGGAAGGTGATCTGTATTTAGCCAATAACTCATAGATTATTATTGATTTTTTTAACCTGTCAGGGACTAAGAAAAGTCTGAAATAAAAATATCTTGCCCCAGGCTTTTCCACATGACCATGGTTGGAAGGCTTTCTAATCTCTTCTAATGAAATTGGCTAAGCTGCAATCAATGAACCCTGGAGCATGTCATATGAAATATTGGACCACTGCAGGATGCAAGCCAGCTCCCTCTATCCTGTTTCAGTAATGTGGTTTCTGTCTGGAGAAAAGCTTAGAGAGTTAAATTTTATTTCATTTTTTTCCCTTAGCAAATGATACAATTATGATTAGGCAGGCCTTTCCCCCCACTACAATAACACGGATGAACTCGCTCTCTAATTTTGCAATAGTCCATCAGTCCCAGCCTAGTAAACCATAATACTTAAAGCTTTGTGAGCTAAAACAAACAAAACTAAAAAAGTATGTTGATACCGGTTGTTTAAAATTTTGCAGAGCATAAAGGCCTGGTAGATCACAATTCCATGAAGAGCAAGCAAATGTTAATAGAATTGGAAGATAAACAGCACAGTGATATTTAAGTGATCAGACTACATTACGCTTTTTACCAAGGCATACTGCAATAAAATTACTCCCTCATCAAACTTATTCACTCTACATTTTGTGTAGTAATTTTTTCTTTATTGTGATGAAATAAAGTTAGACATAAGACTGGAGAAAAGGTGGCACTGGAGTGCAGTGGCATCAATACCGGAGGGGGGCAGGGAAATGCTGGATAGAGAAGAGCGGGGTCCTTGGCAAGGGCTTCACCCCTGGGCCTGTGCCCGCTGACCTAAATGAGAACAAGCACTCCTGTTTTCGGGCCCAAGTGTTGCATTTTCCAAGACCACTCTGGCCCATATCCTGTGCCCATGTGAACCTGAGAACTTAGCGGGCACACACACACGCAGCTGGACGTCCAGAGGAGCAGAGAATGGCAGAGAGTGGTGGAGAGAGCGAGAGCAGCAGGGGTACATGGCAGAGAAGGAGGGAAGAGGCGCCTTCTCTGCCAAACTGCAGGGGAAGATGATCTCCCCCGACTCCACCTTCACACTTCAGCTCCCCATCCCTCTGAAAGCCACCTCTACCGCTCAATAAAGTCTCCGCATTCACCACCTTTTCAACAGTTCGTGTGACTTGATTCTTCGAGGACACCGGACAAGAATCCAGGGGGATTAACACGCAGCCATCCCCGGACGGCGAAGCTAAAGGAGCGCACTAACACACACTCACTTGGGCTTCGGGAGTCGCAGACACCCACCCTTAGACACTGCCGTGAGGCTGGAGCCCAGAATCGCCGAGGCCATCTGTGCGTTCCCCATACCCTAAGGAGTTTGGGCTGCTGGCAGCCAAACAGAGAGCCACACCCCTGTTGTACATCTTGCCAGGGGGTCTAGGGAACTCTCCCGTTTGGGCATGATCACAGCTCACATGCTACAGCCTAAAATTCCTGGGCTCTAGTGATCCTCCCACCTCAGTCTCCCGAGTAGCTGGGACTACAGGTGTGCACTACCATATCCAGCTAATTTTTTTTTTTTTGGTAGAGATAGAGTCTCACTATGTTCCAAGCTCCTGGGCTCAAGCAATCCTCCCACCTCAGCCTCCCAAAGTGCTGAGATTATAAATGTGAGCCCTGGCCTATGAAAAGACTGAAAAATTATTTGGCCTATTCAAAGATTACTCCTTCTACTCCTTACTAGTACTGGGAAAGTTTACATAGACCGTGGGGAAAACATTGCCACTTAAACAGGATTGTATGATTGGATCTCTGTACACTCTAGTTTATCATGAATTCTCAACTGGGGAAATGGTGCTGCAAGGAGGTAATAGTGGGAATTTGGGGAGGTGAAAAAACACCTTTGGGAGGCTGAGGCAGGAGGATTACTTGGGCAAGAAGTTGGAGACCAGCCAGGGCAACACAGCAAGGCCCCATATCTACAAAAATTACAAAAGTTAGCCAGGCATCATGGAGCACTTGTGGTCTCAGCTACTTAAAGGCTGAGGAGGGAGGATTGCTTGAGCCTGGGAGGTTGAGTCTGCAGTAAGCAGAGATTGTGCCACTGCACTCCAGCCTGAGCAACAGAGTGGTATCCTGTCTTAAAAATAAACAAATATATAAAAACAAAAAAGCTCCTCTTAAGGGGTGTTAATGAAAAACAACAAAAAATGAAGAAATTGTGATGGAGGATAACTTGAAGCAATGAAGCAAAACACCAGATAAACTGGTCACTTGGGATGGAAGCTCTGCCTAACGGTCTTTCTCTGTAGCCTGGGGGAAATGTCTTTCTTTCCAAGGTCCTTCAATGTTTAAATGAAAAGATATATGTAAGAAACCTTGTAAAGTTCCAGGTATGAAATAGGAAGTAGATGAGGTCCTACAGGTATGGTTGCTGACAAGGTACAGTCATTCCTCACACTCAGAGAGTAGGAAAACCAGACTATGAGCTCCATGGGGCAAACCCTGATTTTGCCTTTATTTTATTTTACATTTATATGTATAGATATACATATGCATTTATATATATTCATATATTTGTATTTTTCTGCCTTAAGATTCCTAAGACAAGGGAATTCTGTCTGCCTGTTGAGATAGTGGGTGGGGTAATAGATTGTTCTGTGTCACGTAATTGGCAGCCAAATGAGATTTGCTACAGTGCAAAACTGTAAATCTGAAACTGTCCTCACAGGGTTGACAAGAATTCTGGACAGAAATACAGTTATAATTACTCATGAATGAGGCTGCACTTTGACTCACTTCCTTATAATGGAAAGTCACTTAGCACTAGTTACTGGTCATTTGTATCCATGATTGTTTCTACAGACAGGACCACTATCTGTAGGAATGCTATAGATAGAATCATATATCCTATAGATAGAATCATAAGGTGAATTCCAGTGAAACAGCTGATGCCAACCAGTTTGAAGACCCCTACAGAGGAACCCAATCAGTGTGAGAATACAGCTTGTTCATGTCCCCGTCCCATGACTTCATCCTGCACTATTCCAACAATTAGTGATCTCCACTCATGAGCCCACTTCCAAATCCTTGAAAACTCTAGCCCCAGTCTCCTTTGGGAGATGGATTTAAGATTTCCTTCTGTCTCCTCATTTTTAGGGGTTCTACGATTAAATCGCTTTCTCTGCTGCAACCCAGTGTCTCTGCATATTAACTTGCTATGCACCTGAGGCTAAGAACCGATTACACTTGCAGATCTATGAATGATCTTTTTATTTTCAGAGTATGCAAACTCAGTGAAAGTATCAGCATCATGAGGCAAGCAAAGATGAGCAACACAGGAGCTCAGGGGAGAGAATGAGCTAAGCCGGGCTGTGCAGAGCTGAGCAGGCATCTTCTCCTCTGTGGTTGTTCTCAGCATCTCGGTTTTGCAGCAGATCAGCTGTTCCATCAATGTCTCAAGATGTTTTTTTGTGTTTGTTTCAATGTCTTTGCTGTGTAATAAGAATGATCATTGCAACTTTATATTGAGAGAAAAGGTTTGATCATTGGGAGAACTGGTTCTTCTGTGGAGACGGTCATACTAGATATTGAAGCTTGGGAACTTATTAGCATAAGAAAATTATCATTCTTTGTGTTGGAAATAGAAATACTTTTTTTAGACTTAGGACAATCCTAATACAGATTCTCTTGGTTAAGTACAGCTGTGGCCAAATGCAAATACTTCATCTTTCATGTATATTGTTTCTCAGTTCTAATTATTTATATCCCTTCTACTTCTCTTCACCTTCTTTCTTTCACACTTATAACCAGTGATTGAATTTTAGCCTGACATTTTTCTTTCTCCCTTCCACTACTTTAGAAGATGCATGAAGTCTTTGCACCTCTGGACTCATTTTTGCCTTGTAGCCAACTCATTTTTCACACTGTGGTCAGACAGATTTTTCTAAACCTAATATCTGGTCCTATTTTACTAAGAGCAGTTAATAATAATTACTAAGTTGTAGTTACTAAGTTACTACAACTTAGTAAAGGGAGCTTGGTAATAAGTAAACCACTTCAGGGTAGATAGTGGCTCTCTTTGGTAGTCATGATGGAAGCTTCATGTCAAAATCTCAGGTGAAATAATTCAACAATAATGACAGAGATTGATAACTGATAACACTATTGTTAATATGGTTTGGCTGTGTCCTCACCCAAATACCGTCTTGAATTGTAGTTCCCATAATCCTCACATGTTATGAGAGAAACCCAGTGGGAGGTGTTGAATCATAGGGGCAGTTACCCTCATGCTGCTGTTTTCATGATAGTGAGTGAGTGCTCATGAAATCTGTTTTATAAGGGGCTTTCCCCTGGCCTTCACTCTGCACTTCTTATTGCTGTTGCCACGTGAGGAAAGACATGTTTACTTCCCCTTCCGCCGTGATTGTAAGTTTCCTGAGTCCTCCCCAGCCCTGGGCAACTGTGAGTCAATTAAACCTCTTCCCTTTATAAATTAGCCAGTCTCAGGTATGTCTGTATAGCAGCATGAGAATAGACTAATACAACTGTAGATCCTAAGATGGGTCTTTTGCTATGTGTTTTACACTTTTGCATTCTGGCAACCAACTGACCCCACCTGGATTCATGATTCATGACTCAACCAATCCTATGGCCCCCACCCAGCAGAGGAGTCAGTGCATGAAGACAGTTTTCCACACTGTTGTGATTTCATCTCTAGCACCACCCATTCTCTAGCCCTCTGCCTACCAAATTATCTATAAAAACCTAGCCTCTGAGTTGTTGGGGAGGCTGATTTGAGTGATAACGCTAGTCCTCTGCTTAGCTGCCTTGCATTAATTAAACTCTTTCTTATCTGCAATACCACAGTGAATTTGTTTTGTCTATGGAGGAGGCAGGAAGAAGCTGTTGGGTGATTACCATAACGTAGGAGCAGAATTTTCCCACGAGTTCCAACCAGAAGCTTTTGATCTGTTGTCAGTTTCATGTACTTTGTCTCTGCTGTAGGAAGGGATATCCCAGATGGGGGATGTTCCACACACGCTGCCATATAACATGAGCAAGATATAAACCATCAAGAAATAGGCCACTAAATTTTGACCATTATTTGTTACTGCACCATTATCTAGCAAAAGTACACTGATACAGTTATTTAAAACAAAACAAAATGAAATAACAAAAAAAGTATTTCAAGGAATCAAGTAGGAAGACTTTAATGTTTTTCTTTTGAATTGCATTAATGTTAACTGTAGGCAGATATTTAGAAAAATTTACTTCTGCTTAGAAAACTACTTGGTTAGTTTGTGTTCCCCAGAAGCATATCCTGAGGTAAGGATACTTGGGCAAACAACTGGTTAGGGAAATACTCTGAGGAGAAACAGGAAGTGGACAGAGGAAGGAGAAGATGGAAGAAATTAAGGGAAAGTGACATTTTAGACAATGTCTCATGGAATCTTTAGGCATATACAGTTACCTCCCATGTTACTAACCACTGCATAAACAAGATAGGTACAGGAAGAAACTGCAAGAATGGGAATACAAATTAACCCCTGGGCTTTAAAATTTTGTCCTTGGGATTTATATATCAGTCAATTCATAGACGTCAAGACATTCTGAGAGACGGTATCTCTATGATCTTTGACTGACTCTTGACTCCACTTACATCTCATACTAGAACTTCTGGAGGACTTAATAGAATTTTAAGAGATCATCTCCAATACCTGTCTTCATTTTCCCATCCATTTCTCATATATCATAAAAAAGTCCCCAAATTCCCATGTGAAGTTTTAAGAGGCTGAGTTAGATTTTGCTAGTCAGATGCTCATTTAAACCAGAAAATGCAGAAAGTATTTTAGAGGACATTATAGGCTTCACTGCCTTGGACTTTTTTCTTCTAAGTATGGTGCTTATACTATCTTTCAAATATGAGGTTACTTTCATTTTATAAAGGAATATTTAGTCTCTCATGATCATAGCCCCTGTGGAATTTCACTAAAGGATCCTTAAGTCCTATCTCAGCTAATGAAGATTGAATGAATGCAGTAAACAGTAATATTTTAACAAGGCCCTCTTCCTCAGAGCTGCTAGGAATTCATGAGATTGATGTCTGCAGAATTTTGGAAGGTGCCACCTTGCACGACTAAAAAATGAGAGTCATTTTTCTTTTATTAATTTGATGTCAGTTTATTAAAAAAGAATCATTCTGGTTTTCAAAATTCATTAATATTAATACCATATAGGGCAATGGAAACAGTTCAGTGAAAATTTGGAGTAGACTAACCCTCAGAGTAGAAATTACTACATCTGCTCAAATTGGTAATGAAAAAAGCATATAACTGCCACAAACGAACAGACTTTATGTTTCCACAGCCTCTTAGAAATGTATGTTTGACAGTTCTGTATTCAACTTTTTGCATTTGAAGACTTGGAAAGACAGAAAATGGAAGCAATTTTCTACCTCTTATTTCTTCTTATAAAATCAAATTATCTAAATAATTCAGATACAATAATGGAGAGTTTAGATTTTTCTTTAAAATCTGGTTTTAACAATTTTTCAAATATAAAGGATCACCAGGGCAATTTTAAGACATTTAGAAAAAAACAGATGAACAACAACAACAAAAAAAATTATGTAGTCTTAGAAAAGTCAAATGGTAAATAAAATGGAGAAGAAACATACATATTTATGGGTCAATACAACTGCCTTTCTGACTGAATGCATAAATAGTTATACATAAACTCTCTGATCCATGTTACCTAGTTTTGTGTGTGTGTGTGTGTGTGTGTGTGTGTGTTTACATGCATGAGAATTTGTGTATAAATCGTGGAAAGAAGGGACTCAGGAAATTTTAGAAATTAAAATTACCATTTAAATACTTTTATTTCATCAAAATAACTAAAAAGCATCTAGTCTATTCCAAATACAATTTCCTTTCTTTTGTGATTCTTTTCTATAAATATTATATGAAACCATCTAGAGTTGTAGAAACCAATTTAAAATGAAGGTATATATATATATATATATATATATATATAATATAGATAATATATGATTTCCACAAGTGAATAAGTGGCCACAAAAGTTTGGTGTTCTCTACTTATGGTGTTCTCTCTGCAGTTAGTTTATCCTGAATGTCAGTGTTCCACAGGAAATGATGTGGTCTCTGAATGTGTCAATCATTGAGAGAGATAGAGGCTGTAATTCTCTTACCCGTGAAATGTCTTTAAAGCTTACCTTCAGTACCTTTTTAATGCAAAGTCAAATTGACAAACATATTTCATTAGTATATATTTATTCATGCTCTTGTGGTTGTTTTCATGTCACAATTTTAAAAAAAGAAGACCTACGTACCTGGTAAACCTCCACAAATGGACTGAAATAAAGCACTATCCTTTCCCTGTCACATCTTGAGATGTTTTCAATGCCCTAGGCCCTAATATAGTTCATATCAGAAATGCAGTGTGGCTTTGACAAGTGAATTCTAGTTTATTTCCTCCCTGGCGTTTTGTTACAGTGAATCTTGTCATGACTTTCAATAGTCTCGATTTATTTTTCAAATTCCAGAATGTTTCACATGAGAGTTTTTTTATTTTGCGTATATGTGTGTGTATATTTACATATAATGTATATACATAATAAATACATAATGCACATGTTTATATGTATACACATATATCTTTTTGTGAACTTTTAAATCTAATATTATTTTGTAAACTTTAAATTGTTTATTTTTTATATTTTTTATTTTTATTGATTTGGGGATACAAGTGCAGTTTTGCTATGTATCTATATATGTACAGACATATGTGTGTGTATATATATACAAATAGGCATATATGCAAGGTGATAAATAGTCACTGCTAAATATATACACGATAGTACACACTGAATGTCATTTTAGCAAATAGTATTATACCATTTGGGTGTAGATAATTAGACTATTTCTACTTCTGAATATATGCTTATCTTGGCAGCGTTTTGCTTATCTGGTTTTTAACAAATTCTATCCCTCGAAATTTTAATATTTTTAATGTTTAAATTTTATTAATTTTTAAAAATTTATTTTACTTATTTACTTATTTTTTTAGATATGGAGACTTGCTGAATTGCCTAGGCTGGATTCAAACTCCTGAGACGAATCAGTCCTCTGCCTTAACCTCGCAAGTAGCAGGGACTACAAGAACATGTCACCTTGCACAGCTCTTGAAAAATTTGTTTGTAGCAGAAGACATTTCCATGTTCTATCCCTCTAGGTATTAATCCTCTCAATGAAGGCATTTTTTTCAGTCTAATATTTGTGATATGGGTGTATTTGGATCCTGTAAAGCTAGCTATATTATCGGATAACTTTGACACAAAAGTGTGTTGGTGTGTGGGGATTTTGTTTGGATGGAGGTGAGCGGACAGAGACGTAATCTGGAAAGGATATGTAGTGAAGTCAAGCAGAGAGAAGGATGTAAACAAGGTGGAACTAAAACCATGTTCTGTTATCAGGCACTGAAATCTAACTATGCCAAATTAAATGCAAATAAATAGTCTGAAGCTGTAAATCAGAATTTTGTGAAATGAGTTTGAATAAAATACATTCATCATATTGCCCATGACATCATTTTCTGTGGCTGTTTTTGACTCTGACCAGCCCATTCACTCTTCCTTTCCTCACTGTATCTTACTAGTCTTCTCTGTATTGACTCTTTCCAATGCAATTGTCCTCCTACCCTTCCAGCCCTCCTATCCTTCAAGCACAACATACTCAGCACTTTGTGTCTTCTACAATGTTAAAAGAAAATTTAAATTTGACCCTGGTGCTCATCCCATCAGCAGTATCTATTGATTGTCCAAGTTTTGTATATTCTTATGTGGAATAACCATGTGTTGCACCCCTATCATTTGCCAATTAATATGCAATAAAAGATAAATAGGACAGGATGCAGTGGCTCATGCCTGTAGTCCAAGCTATTCTGGAGACTGAGGTGGAAGGATTGCTTGAGCCCAGGAGATCCAGGCTGCAGTGAGCCGTGATCCACACCACTGCACTCCAGCCTGGGTAATAGAGTGAGACCCCATCTGTAAAATGGAGAAGATAAGTTAGATGAGATAAATGGCATGCCACCTTGACTTCCCAAATGTTACAGACTAGGAATGGATACAGATGTAAAGCGATAATTAAATTACATTCAGGACAAAGAAACACGGTGGCATGACTAGGTTTCTATAGAGTATCAGTTGAGCCATTCATTTAGGGTTTGACTGTACTAATTGATGAAAGCCAACCTTTAAAATGTTGCCATGCTCCTTCCTTTTGACAAATACAATAGTAGATTCTACCCTGTGGTTATCTTACTTGATCTGTCAGGAGTTTTTGAAAGGATTAGGTATGCCACTTCTTCATATGTCTTATATTTGCATCGGGAATACCACACACTTCTACTTTACTGGCTTTGTCCAGTCTCAAGGCTTGAAATACCTAGAATTTCATTTTATTTAAATTTGCAACTTTGGTGGTAATTGGAAAATGTAAATTGTGTTATCAGACTTGCCACTGCAAGCCTGACCTCTCTCCCAACTATCTGTCACCTCTTATTGGAGGTCAGTGGGACAGCTCAATAACCTGCCTAACACCAAATTTTGATTATTTTTTCACAGACACACCCCCAAAACAAAGACAAAAACAAGAACCACTGTGTTCCCCTGGATGAATCACAATTCAAACATTATGACACCAACTCAATTGTCCCATAGAACTCGTGATAATAGTTTATTTTGAATAAACATAAAAATTTATACTCCCAGTATTAAAACTTGAGATCTTTTCTCAGGAAACCAACCAGCAGGCCTCCCAGATAGCATCAAGGAGCTGAAACTTACCAGATCACCACATTTGGACAATGAGATGCCAGACCCCTTACCTATCATGATGGCCTAACTGACCACCTGCTTCCTATTGACAAGCTCCTCTTTCTTACCCCTCCATAATTCCTGTTTTCCTACATATAGTTACATTTCTGCTATGTAAAGCCTTAATGTTAGTCAATCAGGGAGATGGATTTGAGACAGATTTTTCATCTCCTCAGCTGCAGCACTCAATTATAGCCTTCTTCTCTGCCAATACTGGTTGTCTCAGTGATTGCCTCTCTGTGTAGTAAGCAGCAAGACCCAGACCAAACCCCTGGTGTTTTGGTAACAATTATAGTTTGAATGAAAAACTGTCATCTTTGACTCTTGAAAAACTGTCGTCCTTGACTCTTCTCTTTCTTTTGCACAAAGTGCCTGGCCATCAGGAGATCCTATTTTCTCTACTGCTGACCCTCATTGTGTTAACCTCCTCTGAGCTACTATCTTTTCTCATGTACATTCTTATTTATTTATTTTGAGACAGTCTCACTCTGTTGCCCAGGCTGGAGTGCAGTGGTGTGATCTCAGCTTACCGCAATTGCTGCTTCCCAAGTTCAAGTGATTCTCCTGCCTCAGCCTCCCAAGTAGCTGAGATTACAGGTGTGTGCCACCACACCCAGCTAATTGTATTTTTAGTAGAGATGAGGGTTCACCCTGTTGGCCAGGCTGGTCTCCTGATCTCAAATGATCTGCCCACCTCAGCCTCCCAGAATGCTGGGATTACAGGCGTGAGCCACCACAACCGACCAATCTCTTGTACATTCTTAACAATCATTTCATAAATGAACTTTGTTTGTGCCCTTGGTCCCATAGAGTCTAATATCAACAGAGGAGACACACAACAGGGATTCTTTTAACATATGAACCAGATCATGTCGATGCTATTTTCAACATATTCCGTGGATTCCCATCTTACACAATGAAAATGTCAACAGTCCTTACTGTGGTCTACAAAGACCCACATGGTGTGGTCTACACTATATCTCCCATCTCATCTACTATCTTCTCCCTCACTCTGCTGTGGGTCCTAAGTCTTTTTGCTGATCCAAGTCCATGCCTTAGGGTTGCAGACCTAGTTCCATCTTCTTCCTGGATCCCTGGTTTTCCAGCAGGTGACATGATCAGTTCCTCACTTCCCTCAAACCTGCTAGAATATCAGCTTCTGACAGAGTCCATCCTGACCTTTCTCTTTAAACCTACACATTTTCCCCACCTCACAGGCCTCCTGATACTCCTTGCATCAAGAAAATAGATCTATCTCTTTTCCCTACAGCATTCAGCCTCTGCATGCACAGAGCTTGCTATATTTACCAATTAAGTCTTCTTTATTTTATTCTTTATGTACACCTTCCTGCACTAGTAGAGTATAAAGTCCTTTCAGGCAAGGGTACTTTTTGGCTTCCCTAATATATCTCAAGCACCAAAAAAAAAAAAAGCATTTATCACATATAGAGAAATGAGAGATATTTGTTGAACAGTAACAATATACTAATTTTAGTCATATTGTTAAATAATCTGTGTTTGTATATGTGCATGAGATGGGGGATGCATAAGGATATTGTAAGGAAAGAACAAAAACATAAGATTGAAAACTTATGAATAAACATTTTTGAATATTTATTTTCATACCCTTATTTTAATACAAAGAACATGAGGAACATTTGTTCCCACCTTGTCATACTACATCTCATCACAGAATACAGTTGTTCAATAAATATTTGAAAAATGAACTATTTGAATATATTTTAAATAGATGGATTAATGCCTAAATGATTATCAAAATTACTTAATAATTATATGTAGTTTAGTTAGTGCTTTAAGGTCTCTTCAAGGTTTACTGACAACTAACTTAGTAAAATATTTCAAACTTTAAGGTTCAGAACTACTTTAAAAAATTTTCTTGTGCTGAAATATTTTTCCAATGTATACTCACATGAAGACAAAGAGATTTCATGAAATTGCTTCAAAGAGAAAAAAAGGTATTAAGCAATGTAAAATGAAAAACAAAGAGGCATATAAAATAATATAACTGTTGACATGTTATTTGAAATAACAAAAAGATTGGCAAAACATTAGATGCCATTTATAGATGAGTGGTCATAGAAAACATCACATATGCATGCAATGCAATATACAGATGCTTAAAAAATAACATTGATGATAATTAGGGGCATTAATTGAATATATATATGTATATGTATATATATGCCAGGTATTGTTCTATCCACTTAGCACCTATTTACTGACCTCATAATAAAACTCAGAGTCAGATACTCAACTATTTCTTTAGCAAATGAAAAAAGAAGAGTCAATCAAGCAAAATAAACCTCCCAAGATTGACATATATGTGTGTATACACATACATACTCTTAGGTTGGCAAAAACCACAGTTACTTTTGCACCAGCCTAATTTATGTACATATACCCAACTTTATATGCATGTTCATACAGGGCAATTTTAAAGTATATATTTTAAACAAAAAGGACAAGGTTCAGATGAACATGTTTAGAACTACTGTTGCTATGTGCTATTCAATACACGATGCATACAAGCACACAGTACGTGCTTTTATTTCATTATATGTTGGAACGACTCATGATAGATTAAAACATGTATCATTTCTGGCACAGAATGGATGGTGGGAAACTTCAGTGGTGGGGGCAATAATGTTTTTTGCAGTGCATACCCAGGAACTAATTTTTCTATTTAAGTATGCAATTATTTTAAATAAAATTTCATTTTCATTAAAAAAAAATTTTAGTAAAGATGGGATTTCACCATGTTGGCCAGGCTAGTCTCGAACTCCTGGCCTCAAGCGATTCACCTACTTTGGTCTCCCAAAGTGCTGGGATTACAGTCATGAGCCACCTCGCCCAGTCTCAAGAATGTAATTTTTAATAAAATGCATTATTGATTTTAACTGCAAGTGAGTCCAATTTTCATGCATAGCTGTTGATTCAGCTTCAATACATTGTATGAACATTTCAAAATCCTTAGCATATTGTTTTAAGTCAATGTTACCTAAAAATTTAATCACATTTTTATGCTATGTCTTTTTTGAAATACACATATTTTCATGTCATTCTATCAATGTTACTCACACTTATGTTACATTTGTCTTTAGTCCTTTTAATGCTGACCTCCTAAACTCTACTTGATACTCAATTCTTATTCCTAGTCATATTTAATTAAGCTTTCCTGATTAGAATTCTAATTTTGATTCACAAACTTGACAAGGCCTTTTGGAAATCAAGATTCATTAAATCAATTTATTTAGTGTTTCACCTTCAGAGAAAATACAAATATTTTAAAATCCCTCTCTCCCAGACTTCCTATTTAAAAAAAAAATTAAAATATGCAACAAAGGTAAGTAAAGCTTTCTAAAAGTAAGGAAAATTTTACGGGGGTCAACATTGTGTTTACCTCACCTCCCTCCAATTTATTGATCTAGTGATGATTGTCTGAAGTCCATGAGATCTAGGATAAAATGTGACCTAACCAGTAAAAGACAGAGAAAACACAGCCAAAGGCTATTGTTTGTTTCAGGAAAAAAATAGTTAATTGGTTACGACTCTATTAAAACAACCTCTGGTGTTCAGTTGAGTCCTTCCTTTCTCATAGGAAAACATAGAAAATAGAAGTTGTAGGATGATAGAAAACTTACATGGATACCAAAGACAAGTTTGTACAGCGCCTTTATTTTATAGAATAGAAAACTTGCTAAATTGAGACACAGAGTAGCTACAAAGTAAGCTCAGGGCCACTTAGCAAATAATTATTTAACAACCGAAAAATATTTCCTGTCTCTTGCATTATCTTGCTTTTTGACAAAATACTGGGATAGAATGAACTAACTGTAATAAAAATGATAACAAACATTAATAAAAGGTCCCACTTAATTGCTCTAAGCTATTTTGTATGTTTAATTTTATGCATATTTCTTTGAGGAACATGTGATTATTCCCATTTGACAGATCCAAATACTGAGTTATGCAGAAGCCAGTGACTTATCCCAAATCCCAGAGCTAGAAACTTTTGCATGATGGAAAAAGCAAAAGCCATTTCATGTTGAAGCTCAGTATATATTTTTTATAAATGCTATCAAAAGAGTCAATAAAATATTCTGCAATATTTTATGGAGGTAGATTTTGTTGCTTGTCTTCTCTCCCATGTCCGTAAGTTCCAAGGTCTATTTACTTGCTACTATCTTAAGCGTAAAGAATGCCTATCATTTTACCATATTCCTCAATTTATTAACTAAACTCTAATGGGATTATTTTCCCTCCAACTAATTTGTAAATTTTTCTGGAATATATATTTTAAAGACTCTTGGATGTTGACAAATAAATCATAATTTTGCATGTAGAAATCTATCGTCATTTGAAAAGTTAAATATACTGGTTGAATTACCTGATATGTATTCATTTACCCATTCATTCAGATAATGTCCAGAAAACAACTATTCCCTTCCAATTCTAGGCTTTACCATATGGATGGAAGGGCCACTGTGACACATGTGTCCTAGTCCTTATACTCTCACAACTTGAGTCTCATGTATGAAAACATGACTTTGTGTCATTCTAGGAATTTCTCTTCGCAGCTTACTTTTTATAATCCAGTGACATTTTTCCCCATGCAGTTTTAAAAATAAGAATCGGGTGAGTGAGGTCATCTCAGAAATTAAGCCTATTCAGGTGGAAAGTTTCTGAAGGAGTGGCATTGCCTATAGATACGAATTGTGTCAGCATTTCAGCATGCTATTTGTGGGTGAGAATGATTCAGTTTGTGTGTGTGTGTGTGTGTGTGTGTGTGTGTGTGTAGGCTTCATCCTGTCATTTGCCATTAGGGGCTACGACAAACGTTTTGCAGATCCTTCTTGGAGCCTGATGCCAATTTCAGAAAGATAAGTGGCTGCACTCTCGGTCACTTCATGCTGCCCTGGGGGTATTCAGCAATGCAGTGTGCCTTTTATTGGTACTGCAAAACGTTGCTGGAAAATGTGCTCTCATAGGAATGCCCCTGAAATACTGACATATTACAGAGATATTCATCTTGACTTTCCTTGTGTTTTCCCTGGAAGGTGACAACATTGCTAGAAAATCCTGTCTGTCCCTAACTTCCCCATCTTCCCAGAGCTTTTCTCTATGTATATTGCATGTCTCTTATTTTAAAGTAAATACAATACTGCGAATTGTTACCTATAGCCACATATCATTTTATGAATTATTATCTAGATTTTTTTTAAGAGACAGAGTCTCGCTTTGTTGTCCAGGCTGGAGTGCAGTGATACGATCATAGCTGACTGTAGCCTCCAACTCCTGGTCTCAAGTGATCCTCCAACTCCTGGGCTCAAGTGATCCTCCCACCTCAGCCTACCACGTAGCTGGGACTACAGGTAACCATCACCATGCCTAGCTAATGTATTTATTTATTTATTTTTTCTGGAGACAAGGTCTTGCTATGTTCCCCAGGCTGGTCTCAAACTCCTGGCTTCTTCAAGTAATCCTCTCTCCTTGACCTCTGGAAGCACAGGGATTATAGGCGTGAGCCACTGCATGCAGCCTATAACCTAGAATTTTATGCATATACATCTATGATAACTACCAAAATAAAGTCTTTTGGCTATTAAAACTACATCTTACTGAGAAATAGAAAAGATCTAAATATATTCAGTATCATATATAGTAGTATGGTAAGTTACAGAAAAATGAGTTAATATTGTTCATGTTTGCAGTTTAATTTGAATTTTTCATGTAGTTACAATTAAAGAGATCAAAACGGACTTTGATAGTATACTAGAACTGGACAAGATGTGAAATGCAATGGAGGAAAAACTTAGAAACTCCTAAAACGAGAGAAATTAAGAAGGGCTTATAGTAAATAGGTGAATAGAATGAGCTTAGAATGAGCTGGTGTTAGTGAAATGCATTGCTTTAGCACTGGGAATACACCATGCACAGCTAAAGACTTCATTGGCATAAAGGGACTCAAAACTGTCATTAAATTCAGATGGTCTAGTGGCACAATATCAAATATGAATTATCATTACAATGTGTTGTCAAAAATTAGCTGCTCTTTGTTGTCTAATTGCAATTTTTTCTCAAAAATTTGATATTTATTAAGTGATACATGAGTTTTCAAAAACTTTAAAAAAAGGCAAAAGAAAAAAAGCATGCATACACTTTCAGAGAAAGCATTATTTACACTTTGTTGAATCTACTTCTATTTCTTTCATATGTGCAAACAAATATATGCACACAGTTGTTGCTCTTATATAATTGAAATTGCAGATGGTGTTATATATTTTAATAAGATTTATATAAAATTATATAAATACATTTTCATTGAATTTGTTGGCATAAATACCACCTAGGTCAAGGAAAAACATGCAGGGAATTGCACAAACCTTATATTTTCATTGAATTTTGGGTGTAAATACTACCTACATGATGGAAAAATATTACTAATTTAGAAGCCCACCTCATGCTGATTCTCATGGAGTTCTCTACCATCTTCCCAAAAGAAACCACCATTCTGATATTTAACACCAAACTGCAGTCTGGTGTTAAACTGGACTGCTTCTGAATTTTATATAAATGAAATTTTATGGTGTAGTCTCTTTGTCTCTAGTTTCTTCTGTTCAACATCATGTTGGTGACATTAATTTTTCATGTAGACTGTAGCAATAGATTACTAATTTTCTTGGCTTAGAGATTTCCTTATATGAATAGCCACACTTTATTCCACTTTTACTGGATATCTGGGTAGTTTCTAATTTTTAGCAATTCCGTGTAGAGATGCTACGAAGATTATTAATATAATTGTGTGTATCTGTATGCATGCATCTGTGTGTGTGGATGTATGAATAGACACCTTTTAGTTTATGCTGGGTGAATGTGTCTATTCAGATTTGGTGGATGTCCTCAGATAATTTCCCAGAAGTGTTGCACAATCAGTGGTATTTAGAAGATCCAGTTGCTCTAGTTTCCTGCAGCACTTGAAACTTCTTGATTTTATTTCATTTTAGCCATTTTAGTGCATGCACAATGTTACCTCATTTTGGTTTAATTTGGAATGTCCATCCTGAACAGTGAAGTTGGACTTTCTTACATGGCTCTTGGGAATTTCAATATGCTGTTTTATAAAGTGTCTGTTAGGCCTTGTGTTCTGCCTTTCTGCTGAATGGCCTGTGTTTTCATATTGATGTCTCCGAATTCTTAACACCTGTAAATATGATTCATCCTATTGCACATTTAGGTCAATTTACATATTTTAAAAATACATATAGATAATAAGTCTCCCATTTTGTGGCTTGCTTCTTTACTCTGTTAATGTTGTCTTGATGGATAATAATTAGTTATAATAATGATATTGTTTGGTTGTGTCCCCACCCAAATCTCATCTTGAATTGTAGCTCCCATAATTCCCATGTGTTGTGAGAGGGACCTAGTGGGAGATAATTGAATCATGGCGGCAGTTTCTCCCATACTGTTCTCATGGTAGTGAACACATCTCATGAGATCTGACAGATTTATAAGAGAAAACTCCACTCATTTGGTTCTCATTCTCTCTTGTCTGCTGCCATGTAAGATGTGCTTTTCACCTTCTGCCATGATTGTGAAACCTCCCCAGTCATGTGGAACTGTGACTCCATTAAACCTCCTTTTTCTTTCTAAATTACTCAGTCTTGTGTATGTCTTTATCAGCAGCGTGAAAACGGACTAATATAAATATGATCCAATGTGTTTTTTCTTTATGTTTCCTTAATGTACACTATAAGACATTTTTAACACGATATCATGATGGTATTCCTCTATGTTGATTCCTAGTTCCATTGTTTTACTTTTGACATTTAGACCTAACATTTGTAAGGAATAGACTCTCCTCCCATCACTACACACACAGTTAGCCATTGAGAAGCATGTATTGAAAAAAAAAATCTTTATCCTACAGCTCTGTAAGAATGTTTGTCAAAAAAAAAAAATCTTTATCCTACAGCTCTGTAAGAATTTTTGTCAAAAAAGCAACTCCCTATATGAGTAAGTATGTGTTAGTCTCCATTCTGCTCCATTAAATTATTTATAAATTAATATATTGATATATCAATATACAATTAATTTTGGGGGCATGGAATCATATCATCTAATGATTTCATATAAATAAAATATCATTTCTAAGTTTCTAATTTTTGTTAATATGATGTACATTGATTTTCAATATTGAGCCTGTCTCACACTTGGGCAATGAATTTAACGTAGTTGTCTTTTGTATATCTCTGAATTCAGTTGGCTGATATTTTGTTTAGATTTTGAGTCTGGGCTTACAAATATAATTAGCCTATAATTTGGTATTGTTCTAATACCATTTTACATTAATTATTATAACTATATAACAAATGTTAGTATCTGGAAATGTAAGTCTCCCTGCCCAAGTGTCTTATTTTACAAAATTTAGACTACCTTTGGTCTTTTTCACTTCCATATGCATCTTAGAAACTAGGTATTAATTTCTACATGAAGAACACTAGAATTTTGACTGATCATAGTCAACCCACAGGTCATTTTATCAAGAATTAACATTGTCACATTGTATTCTGTTTCAGTCTATGAACATGTCACAGCCCTCATTTACTTAGCTTTCATGCATTTTTTGCAATACTATTTTGAAATTTTTATTTTTGGTCTTGCAGAATTTTTGTTCTATATATCCCTAGGTATTTAAAGGATTTTAAAAATGTAGTTTTATAGAGACTGCTTTGATTTTCTCATTTGCAATTTACTCATATACGATTTATTCATATATGTTCTGGACATTGAGTGCCTATCGAATGATTTCATATAAGTTAAATATAATTTCTAATTTCTGTTAATGTAGTGTATATATATTTTCAATATGTAGCCAGTCTCACACTTGGGCAATGAAGCTAACTGAGCTATCTTTTCTATGTTTCTGAATTCAGTTGGGTAATACTTCATTTAGGAGTTTGGGTCTTGGTTTACTCCTATGATTGACTGTAATTTGTCTTTATTAAATTGCCTTCCACAGCCTCTTGCTACCAAAGTGGGACCTGAGAAGCTGCATTTCTAACAAGGTTCCAGATGACCACAATATTGTTTTTCCATGAGCCACTTAGTAAAATGCAGAGAAACTCAGTCTGAAGTTTAGCTGACTGTATTTTCTCTCATGACATCTTCTTCAAAATTGCAAAAAGCAACTAATCTGTATGAATGAATGTCTTTATATTTTACTATCATTGTCCCAAGGCACTCCTGCTTTAGTGACAAAATGATGAGAATATAATCTGAATCTCAAGGCACTACAGGTAAATTGACGCTGCAATAATATCTGCTCTTAACTTAACCTGGGATCTTTAAAATCTTAGTGTTCTTCAATCTGCCTCAGACCAGCCAGTTCATAGTTTTGAGTCTGCCCTCTGAAGACTGAGATTCATAGAAACCATGTCTTATTAGTTAGTTATTTTGGTTGCAAGCAAAATAACTTACATTTGCTATCTTGAGCAAGAGAGGAAAATGCATGGAAAGGATGTTGACATAATCCCCCAGGATTAAAGAACTTATTTAACCGCAAAGGCTCTGTAAAGTAATTCATTGACTGGGTGCAGTGGTTCATGCCTATAACCCCAGCCCTTTGAGAGGCCAAGATGGGAAGATTGCTTGAGGCCAGGAGTTTGTGACCAGCCAGGGCAACACAGCATGACATCATCTCTACAAAAAAAATTTAGAAAATAGCAAAATATGGTGGTGTGCACCTATAGTCCCTGCTCTTCAGGAGGTTGAGGCTGGAGGATTGCTTGAGTCCAGGAGGTGGAGGATTCAGTGAGCTATGATCACACCACCGCCCTCCACCCTGGGCAACAGAGTGAGACCCTTTTTTTTTTTTTTTTTTTTTTGTAGAGATGGAGTTTCATCATGTTACCCAAGCTAGTCTCCAACTCCTGGGCTCAAGCAATCTAGTCACCTTGGGCTCTCAAACTGCTGTGATTACATGCATGAGCCACTGTGCCTGACGTGTATTTCTTTATTAGAATTACACGAAGCTGTTTCTTTCTAAGACCTCTGCTTCTTCTCTTTTCCTGGCTGTTCTGCAAATTCCTAGAAAGAGAATTGAATTGGTCCATTCTAGTTCAGATGCTCATTCATGAAATGAATCAATTGAGGTAAAGGCTTGGGGTCTTCCTAGGAAAAACATAGATAAACAAGAAATTTTCCTAGATTGGAGGTAGGGGAAAGCAATTTCTGGAGGGTAACGTGCTGAAACCAACAAAGATACATCCATTAAAGATATAAGCAATGTGTTAGGAGAGTCAAATCCCATCTAAATTTATTCCAAATGGGAGAGCACAAGTAGGGGAGATGTTATTTATTGCCTACATGCTATTTATCTCTTTTATCTTATTTGGCCGTTGCTTTTGCAGATATGACAGAGTTGGTCCCATGATGTCTGTGAACAGATAGTGGCTGTAGTCTTAACAGGGGAAACTGAGGTTGCCAAAATGCAGAGTTTGCTGCTGGGCATTCCATTGAGTGATACAAAGGCTCATATCAGGTAAGGTAGGATACTTCCTTAATGGTGAGAGGGAAGCAAAGGAACTCTGTCTGCACTGCCCATGAAACATAACAATGCAATCCAGCTGTGATGTCCGTGAGAGAGTGGCCAGCAGCAGTTATTCGAGAAGATGTGACATTTGACGATACCTCTGAACACTGGGATTAAAGTGTTATTTTTCAAGAGCAATATCTGTGAGGTCTCAAACTCATTTCCTCATTCTATTTACCAGGACACATGGTCTTGTCAGTTCAAGAAGCAAAGAAGAGTGACAAGTCTAGGCTTCAGCCTTTTTTATAAAGATGAGGAGGAAGCCACGGTGATTGCTTTAACAGGTAAAGAGAACACCCACTTTGCTATTTCTACTATGCATTTCTTAACTCACTACCTGTATGCGTATGTTAATCATGAGTCCATATATTGCTGCATAATTAATTTTATAGTGAGTATAACCTTAATTATCCTTCCTCAAAGATTTAATGTATATATTAATATGTGTCTGTCAACATAAACACTACTGAGATATTGCAAAATACATTTCATATGTCTCAATGTAGATAAGACTGCTTAGCATATTTTTCATTTCCCAATGAATAATGCAGGCTGAAAATTTAGCTTTTTACAAGGAGATATATATAAACTAGAAGTCCTTGTGATCCAAACAATATTGTTTATCATATGCCAGATGATGTGTAGAAAGATAGAGCAGGCTTAACTAAAAGATAAGTGAAGCGCTCTAACCATCTGTATTTATTTGGTAGATATAATCTTTCATAATTTATCCCTCAAACACATTTCCATAAGAACATAATATGTATTTTTAACATACTGACCAACAAGTTGCAAGTTCTCAATCATAATCAGGAAGTAGTCCTTAGTGAAGCTAAAAATAAGCCCTGCATTTCTGCAAAACATCTCAATATAAGCATCTTCCCTTTTTGCAAAATGTATTCTTGAAATAAATGTTTTCATAATATTCTCATGATCAAAATGCTTAAAATTCATCATCACATATTTGACACCAAGTCATTTCATGATATTAAAAAGTAGCTAAATTTTAAGGAGATTTTGTTGGTTTAATTCTGATATAAATTAACATAAATTTCCATTTTATGCAGTTGTTGGGGTCAGTTCTGAATAATTTACAATGCCATTCATATTTGTCCTTTTGTTTCCCTCCTCTTTAAAAGCTCTATCTCACATCCTCACATCCTCTTTTTATAATTCCAGCTATGATACTGAGCACATGATTACAGTAGAACTAAGCTTCATAAGAATATCCCTACTTCAATGATGAAGAATACTTGATTCTAAATAAGTTTAAAATTTCTAAACCACCAGTCTCTAAAAGAAACATTTTCAGTATTTGACTAATTTGTTATGGAGATATTGATAAACATTCTACCCAATCGATCAGTATTCTCTGGTTAATGTCATTGCCATTGGAATTGCTTGTCTCATGAACTAGGAATTGAGGGGAAAAGAAAAGTCCTGGTATTCTTGTGATAGCTCAGTATTCACATAGCTGCTCTATGAACTCCAGGGAGCTCCAGGGAGCTCTAGGATAGAATTGAACATCCAAGGTTTTCTGAGTGGATGTTGATTGCCCTCCACGGACTCTCCCCTAAGCAAGAATAGCTCTTTCATGCTTCTCTTGAAAACTAGGTTAAAGTCCTATGAGCAAAAGTCACATGGAGTAAATGGAGAAGTTTGCTAAAATCTCCTGCAAACACAAAATATTGCATTTGCAGTGAATGTCATTTGGAATGGGAAATGTTCATTTAGTTTTTGTAGGTATTTATTTTCATGAAACTAATTCTACCCCATTCCCCTGTTGAAGGATTTTAGGAAAACCATTGGTTGCCATCATTGGGAGGTGGTAATTTGAAAGCTTTAAGCTTGCTAATCCCAAAGGTGTGGGTGGAAAATATTAGTCTTACCTGGTTTAAAGTATCTGGAGAAGATCCTGCAGTTTTTGAACCACAGTGGTCCAATCTAAAGATATAGGCAATGCATTATTCGGTGTATTTTAATGGGATGGGAGACAGAGGTGAGTAGGGGACATTGTGTACGCCACAGGGTATTTGACAATGACTAGAAACATTTTTGATTGGTAGAGCACTCTGCCATCTAGTTGGTAGAGGCCAGACATGCTCCTAAACATTCTAAAATGCACAGGACAGCTCCATGCCACCACAAAGAATTATTAGTCCCCAAATATCAATAGTGTCAAGGTTGAGAAAGCACACTGGAAATCCATCTGACCTCTCCAGTGGAAGAGACTGCTGCTTCTTATCTTGATTAGAAGACAAGGTACCTTAGTTCCAGCCTCCCTTGATTCAGAACTGCTTTTCCATTGTAGGATCCCATCACCTCCTCTGGTCCCTTTAATATACCTGTTAAATTACCATCTATTTTACAAGGATTTGCCAAAACTTGCAGTTTTCCATGATTTCTAGCTCTCCACATTCAATGATTGTTTTTCTGGTTCTTAAGGAAACTTATTCAGACCCTGGCAGAGTGTCTTTCTGCCTGTTCATTCTTCTCATAAGCATCTGCATATTCCTAATGTCTTTCTCATCTATCCACTGGAACAAAACTTTTCACTTTCATCATTTACACAATTCCTTGACTATAGGGTCTATTCTATAAATATTTTTCAAAGAAAGAAAGATTGCAAAACCAAAATATTAATAGTTATTTGTCCTAGAATTAGTGGCACTGATCATCTTATTCTTTATACACACTTTTGTATATTTTCTTAATTTTCGATTATAAATACAATTGGCCCCTAAACAGCAGGTGTTTGAAACGTGCAGGTCACTTAGACGTGGATTTTCTTCCTCCTCTGCCATCCCTGAGACTGCAAGACCAACTCCTACTCTTCTTCCTCCACTTCAGCCTACTCAACTTGGAGATGACAATGATGAAGACTTTTATGATGATCTTCTTCTGCACTTTGGGAGGCTGAGGCAGGTAGATCACCTGAGGTTAAAAGTTTAAGACCAGCCTGGCCAACATGGTGAAACCCTGTCTCTACCAAAAATATAAAAACCAGCTGGGCGTGGTGGTAGGGGCCTGTAATCCTAGGTATTCAGGAGGCTGACGCAGGAGAATTACTTGAATCCGGGAGGTGGAGGTTGTAGTGAGCCAAGATCATGCCACTGCACTCCAGCCTGGGCCACAGAGCAAGTCTCTTGCTCAAAATAATAACTATAATAAATTATAGTATATTAAATCCTTGCCCCTCTAAGCAACATTATCTAGATGGCACAAAGTTTTCTGTTATTCTCAAACTTAGCTCACATGAGCACTAATAATATCTTTAATTGATGACAGTGCAGAACCAATACTTTTACATTTGTTGCAAGAAATGTATCCTATTATTGTATAGGATCCTATGTACATTTGAATTATGTTGGGATGACTTTATTTTTAAACAGCAGGAGTTCTTTAATTTTTATGTTTGCTGATATATCATAGTTGGACATATTTTGCAGGTACATGTGTTATTTTGATACATGCATACAATGTGCAATGATCAAGTCAGAGTAATTGGGTTACCCATCACTTTAAACATTTTTCTTTGTGTTGGGAACATTACAACTCTTTTAGCCATTTTGAAATATACAATAAATTATTGTTAACTATAATTTCCCTACTGTACTATTCAATACTAGAATTAATTCCTGTTAACTGTATTTTTCTTACTTTCTATATTACTTTACATCTACATTTATAAGCTGTATTCTTAGTGTAACTTTAATGTAAACATGTATTTCACCTAAATGTTGGTTGCATGGATGTCCTGATACTGTGTGTCTTTAATCACATTAGATCTAAGAAAAGTAACTCTCTAAAAAATAAGCATGGTGACTGTATAATTTCCTTTGTTTAGTTGCTTGGCTAGATGGAAATATGTGTCTAAAAAAAGACACAAAGAGCTAAAATGGTAACAACATGGGTAAATAAATGTCTAAATTTTTTCTTATTATTTCAAAAAATAACAATATACTGTGGGGTTTATTGCATATGTATAAGTACAATGCACGGTAACAATGGCAAAAACATCAGAAGAGAAGGAATGGATGTTATCTATTCTAAGGTTCTTATACTATTCATGTAATGATATAATATCTCTTAAAGGTAAATTGTGACAAGCTTTACATTCACTATAAACCCTAAAGCAATAAATAATATAATGTAAAGCATTATAGCTTATAGCTAATGTACCAAAAAATGAAATATAATGGAATCAAAAAATATATTCTGCTAATCCCAAAGAATGAAGAAAATGAGGAAGAACTCAAGAAAAAACAGATGGACAAATAAAAAATAAATATACAGAGAATGAATTTATTCTTAATCACATTAAATATAAATGGTTGAAATATGGCAATCAAAAACAGAGATTTTCAGAACATTCCCAGAGCAAGACCTAATTTTATTCTATTTACAGTAAACACATTTCAAATAGAAAAAGATTGAAAGCCAAGTGTTGAAAAATATATAATATGTTTACATTAATGAAAACTGTCTGAAATGTCTATATTGATAACAGACAAAAGATATTTTAGAACAGAGAATATTACCATGAATAAAGGTAATTTCAAAATAATAAAGGGGTCAATTTATTCAGAGGTCATAGGAATTCTAAACATTTGTACATCTAATAGTATAACTTCAAAATATGTGAAGCAGAATCTATAGAGTTGCAGGAAGTCAGATATTTTAATAGCCCTCTTTAATAATTGATAAAATAATGACACAGAAAATCAATAAACCCATAGGAAATTTGAACAACATTGAAGCCACTGTCACATGTTTTTAGTTTGCTGTTATAACAAACCTCCATTTCAAAAACAGATTTATTGTGGTATAATTGACATACACAAAACTGCACATATTTAAAGCACATAATTTGATAAGTCTTGATGAGTACATACAGCCAGTAAACCATCATCACAATCAAGATACTTAACATATAACCATCCTCTAAAGATTTCTCAAGTCCCTTTCTAATACCTCTCTTTTGCCCCATCCACCTCTTCTAAATTACTCTTGAATCAAAAAGGAAACTTCAGTAGAAAATATAATATATTTCAGACTGATTATTAAATCATTGTAAGTAATGATAATTAAAACACCACTCTTCATTATTTTTGGAATGCAAGTAAAGAAGCGCTTTAAAGTACATTTATAATTCTATATGGTCTTATTAAAATTTTTGTTGTTTTCATCTTAAAGAGGTAGTAAAATAAAATAAAATACAACTGTTTTTTATTTATGAAGACATAAATTAATGAAGAGAATAGAGAAAATTTACTATGTATTCATTATACATTATGTCTCAGCAGGACGTGATCAGGAATTAAAGATGTATATGGCAGGGTGTCTGCCAGCTGCACATAATTAAGTGGCAGAATAAAGATAAAATTCCCCAAGTAACACAACACACACCCACATGCACACACGTGTGCGCAAACACACACACACACACACACACACACACACACTTTGCATTCCAGCTGTAAATACTGTTACTCTAAGTTACAGAAAAAGATTCATGTGAGAGATGAGAGTGAACTCTTCACTCAATCAGAATGGATAGACTATATGTGCCTTGAAACCATCAAAAGATGAAAAAACAAGTTAACAAAAATGTCTGAGTAAACCAGAAAGGAAGGAATTTTTGCAGCCTGAACTTCTTTGATTCCAGGTGATTGTGTTCCGCTCAAGCAGCTGCCCTAGGTTGTATGTTTTTTTTTGTTTGTTTGTTTTTGTTTTTTAGAAAGAAAGAAAAAGAGAGAAAAGAAAGAAAGAGTGAAAGAAAGAAGAAAAAAGAATGTAAGAGAGAAAGAAAGAAGAAGAGAAAGAGGGAGAGAGAACGGGATTCTTGTTCTATTGCCCAGGCTAGAATGCAGTCTAAAAACGGGTATTAAAAACCTCTTTTTTTTTTTTTTAATTTTTTTTTTTAATTTTTTTTTTTTATTTTTTGAAAGAAAGAAAAAGAGAGGAAAGAAAGTGAGAGTGAAAGAAAGAAAAAAAAAGAATTTACGAGAGAAAGAAAGAGGAAGAAAAAGAGGGAGAGAGAACAGGATTCTTGTTCTACTGCCCAGGCTAGAATGCAGTCTAAAAATGGGTATTAAAAACCTCTATTATGCCAATAATTGTGTTTAACAATGGAGACAGGAAG
>CAUYLG010016037.1:0-22793 GCA_963573385.1 Cacajao melanocephalus
CTGCATTCTAGCCTGGGCAATAGAACAAGAATCCCATTCTCTCTCCCTCTTTCTCTTCCTCTTTCTTTCTCTCGTACATTCTTTTTTTTCTTTCTTTCACTCTCACTTTCTTTCCTTTTTCTTTCTTTCAAAAAGAAAAAAAAAAGAAAAAAAAAGACAGGTATTTCTTTCCTTTATTTATTTATTTTTTGTTTTGTTTTGATTTTTGAGACAGAGTTTGACTCTGTTGCCCAGGCTGGAGTGCAGTGGTGCAATCTCAGCTCACTGCAACCTCCACCTCCCAGGCTCAAGCCATCCTTGATCGCAGCATCTTGAGTAGCTGGGACTACAGGCGCATGTCACACCATGTTTAATTTTTGTATTTTTTGTATATTTGGGGTTTCACCATGTCGCCCAAGTTGACCTCGAACTCCTGAGTGCAAGAGATCCACCCAGCTTGGCCTCCCTAAGAGCTGGGATTACAGGCTTGAGCCAAGACAGGTATTCAATGCGGGGATTCTGATTGAAATTGCGTAGTTTTTGGTAGTACAGTTTAGGATTAGTGAACACAGTGGACAAAGGTTTCAAGGCGGTCTTGAAGAGTAAACAGTCATCTGATAACCTAGTTGAATATTGTTCAGGGAAAGCCTATTATTACTCCAATGAGACCTGGTTTATTGGCTTATTCTTCAGGAAAAAATGGATTTTTTTAAGTTCTGGAAACAATCCATTTATTTGCAAGTTTATCTTTCTGGACAAAAATTTTCTGGACTAATGAAGTCTTGTTAATACAGTCTTAGTTCTTAATTCTATTAAGCTGTGTGGCTGTCTATGATTTCAGTTCTCACAGGGAACTTCTTTGTCTAAGTTAGTAACATAAAGTGCTTAGAATTGTGCCTGGCACATAATAGGCACTCAATAAATATTTATTGTCATTATTCCGTAGTTGTTGTTGCTAACACTCCAGTGGAAAATTCCTGTCAGGCACACAGTAAGTGTTTATTAATTAATTATTAACAGTTGGAAGGACAGAAGACAGAACTAAATCAAATGTGTAAGACAGAGCACCTCAATGGTAGGGTCCTGCTGTCTCCTTATGGCTTCTGACATGAAGTTATTTGGGCAGGGATATCAAAAAGAATGTCAGAGAAATTCTCCGCCACAGCGAGCCAAGTGGATTAAATAAGGAATCTCCAACGCTTTCCCCTCATCAGGCATCCTTGCGCTATGGGCCACTATGGAACCCCCACAATGGAATCAAAAGTTAAAAACATAAAAAGGCAAAACTGTTGAACTCACCAACGGGAGACAAGATGTGGGATGACAGGGTCCTTCAATACACCTGCAACAAAGCAAACAAGTTTCCACAGTCTCATTAAAACTGCAGGGGACAGTCTGCAAGTTTTCTATTAAGCAAGGATGGTGAATGGAAATTGATTTTGCACTAATAATGTAAGACGTGTAAAATGCTATACATAAGGTCAAAGTATAATTTTTTATAGTTGAAAACATGACTCTCATACAAACATAAAGTGAACACCTGTCAAAGATTTATTAACTCATTAATGACGGAGGCAGTAAGAAAAATCTAGTTCAGAGAATATTTTGAGGAATGGGGTATTTATAGGTGTTTAAAAAGAAACATTAGAATTATATTGCTAGGTTGGATACAAAACTGATTAATGTTCCACAGGGCAATAAAAACCATAACCTTTGGGGTTATCTTTGCTACTGGACAGAAATTATTTGCATCTCTGCCATAAAAATCTCCAAGTTAACATGTAACTTCACAGAGCTTGAGCTCTTAATTAATAGTAAATAGCAAAATCAAGCAAAGATACATTCCCCAAGATAATTAATTACCCTTAGACGGCCTCGTTAGACAATGCCCTTGTATGACATTGAAAAGACATGCCTTATTTCCAAGCTTTGGATAATTTTTCTTAACAATATTCTCATTTTAATTCATATAATTTACAGATGCTTTCATAGATTCTCTCAATCTTAATCCCCAACTCTACAGTGCCCATAAAGTCATGTTTTTTGGCGGCAAATTCTATTATGAAGGAGAAGAAGTGGGGGTTTTTTTGGTTCATGTTTTGTTATTTTCCAGAAATGTCACCTTCATGATCTTGGATCATGGCATTCATGTTCCCTCCTTCCCCGGACTGCAGGATTCTCAAGGATGAGAACAGGTCAGTTCAAAAACTTCAACATTTCCTTCCTCCTCAGCTACAAATTTCTTTTTTTTTTTTTCTTTTTTTGAAATGGAGTCTCACACTGTCACCCAGGCTGGAGTGCAGTGGCTAAACCTGTGCCTCCTGGGTTCCAGCGATTCTCCTGCCTCAGCCTCCTGAGTAGCTGGGACCACAGGCATCTGCCATCATGCCCAGCTAATTTTTTTATTTTTTAGTAGAGACGGAGTTTCACCAGATTGGCCAGGCTGGTCTCGAACTCCTGACCTTGTGATTCGCCCGCCTCAGTCTCCGAAAGTGCTGGGATTACAGGCATGAGCCACTGCACCACCAGTTACAAATTTCTACCATCTCATGATGTCTGATACATACTGGGAATACAATAACGAAACCTAGATAAAGGAAAAACTAACTAAAGGAAAAAATGTCATCCTTAATCAGGAAACAATTATGAAGTAATGTAACAGTTTAACACACAGGTCCAGCCATGAAACAGTTGCACAATGAAGCAACAGTTCAGCTGGCTGAGCCTGGCTGAGCCCCAGAGCTGCAGGAGGACACAGTTCTTTTAGGACAAATCAGCCAATAAGAAATGGTCTTTAGAGTAAGGCAAAGATTGCTCCAATCACCATTTAGCTCAGGAGATACTTCTCCTACCTCCAAACAACTAAGGTCTTTAAAATACCAACCACCACACTTAGGGAAGGATCCTAAAAGAGAGATGCACTGGAGAATTGATTCTCCTGGGGTTTTATTTTTGTTTTACTGTCATAAAAGAATTTGCTCAATAACTATAAAGAACAGAAACTGTAATAGAATCTGTGTTTGTATGTTATACTTTTCAAGGTTTATTTAAGAATCTGAGGTGGCTTAAAGTAAAAGATAACCCCCTAAAAATGTATTTTTAATAGAAATAAATGGTGTCAAAAAGTGAAAAAGATAATGATCCTGTACTGAAACCTAGCACTGAGCCTCCTGGTAGCCAAAGCTGGAAAGAAAATTCTACAATTTACCCAAACCTCATTTTCCAATAAGGAAACAAACCAGGAGACAGAAATGTTTCACTAGCATTGAATTATATAAAGAATTTATTTTACAAACCCTTATATAAGGACACTAGATAGGTCAAAGCCTTTAACACAGGTGTTACAGAACTTGAATTTATGCTCTTTATATCTCTATATTTTTAATATTACTGCTTACTGAAAGCTAAGGCCATACTATTATACCATATGACACAATATCCTGATATGTAGCATCTGGGTGGCATAACCAGATATAAGGGGATAGCTTAGAGAATCTACAGACAGGTTAACAGATCTTTTGGTTTATCCACTTCAGACATCAATTACTTGATCTACACTTTGACCAAGGTGGCCAATTCAAGACTGAAATGTGTTTATATCTCAGTAATCTATGCATTCTCTGTGTCCAGCATGGTGACTGACACGTGATAGGTGCCCAATAACTACTTGATAAACAGCACTAGTGAGTGTTAAACAGTGCTTTGTAATGGAGAGTGGCCAGAAAGCCATGAAGTAGCAAAGGTGGCTTGAAGAAAAGGACTCCTATTCTAATCTGAATAGCAGGAGCATCATCTTTTCTCTGCCTGTGTTAGTGTATCTAATACTTCTCTTCTGGGTCAGACTCATACAATGATACCTTTAGTCATAATTTTAGTAAAATATGGAAGCTAACTGTTCAAAACCTGCATATAGTTTATTTCTTATTAGGGGCTTAGTTCCTGTCAACAAACTCTTTGCGGTTCTTTTGATAAGTAGTGAAAGGACTTTTTCTTTGAGTATACCTAGGAGTTCAATGGATGTCCCTACAGTATTCTGGCACCCTCACTGGTGGAATGGGTAACAAGGGCTTATAGCATTAGGATCCTTATGCAGGAAACTCTGATAATACCAAGATCCAGGTATGCCAGTCACCAAGTTCATAAAATGATTGGCTGGACAATCAAAACAGCTAGCTATTCTAGGAGTTCCCTGTGCTTTTTCTAGTCCAATTCATCTTGTACATGCACACAGACTGAGTTTCTGAAATATCACTTTGATCATTTTGCTCAGAAACATTTCACATGGGGATACTAAAAACAAACAAAACAAGAGAGTTGGAAACAGGAGAGTAATGAAGAGGACATCCTTCAGGGACCACCTACCATTACTGCCTATGGCCAGACTAAACAGACAGTAAACCTCTGGACCACAGATGGATCAGAACACAGGCCAAACCCTTTGGGACAGGAAATAGTGGTTCTGAAAAACACACTGTGCTGCGAATCCTCTTGCCCTATCTTTTTCTCAAACATTCTGGAGAGGCAAAAAAGGCAGAGTCTTCCTGGGAGTGTATAAGTGCAAGAACACACTAACGGCAAATATGCCATTTGTAGAGCAATTTGTAGCATCAGATATAATTACCACTTCATTCTCACAACAACCACCTTGTAGACCTGAAGACACTAATCTAAAGCACTGTGTCCTGAACTGTCCCTGATGATGGACCACTTTTTTTTTCTGTGTCTACACTAACCTAAGAAATGTGCTAGAAAGCCCCTTAGACAAGTTTCCGCTCTTTCTCTCTCAGCATTCTGAGACAAGCCACACATACGAGAAACATAAAATGCCTAATTATTTTTTCAGAGGGGTGTAAGAATATACGGTAGTGCCCCCTTATTCGTGGTTTCACTTACTGGGGTTTCAGCTACTCATGATCAACTGCCATGAGTCCAAAAACATTATATGCAAAATTCCAGAAATAGGCAATTCATATGTTTTAAATTGCATGCCATTCTGAGTAGCATGATGAAATCTTACACCCTTCTACTCTGCCCCAACCTGGACATGAAGCATCTCTTTCTCCAGTGTGTCCACACTGTATATGCCACCCGCCTTTGTAGCTGAGTCGCTCAGTAGCTGGCTCAATAGACTGACAGATCACAAAAGAAGGCAAGTATAGTACAATAATATATTTGAGATAGACCTCAATCACATAGTATTTATTATAGGATATTCTTATAATTTTCTATTTTGTTACTACTTGTTGTTAATCTCTTACTATGCCTAATGTATAAATTAAGCTTTATCATAAGTGTGTGTAGGAAAAAACATAGTACATATAGGATTCAGTAGTATTTGCAGTTTCAGGCATCCACTGGGAGTCTTGGAGTGTATCCTCTATGGAAGCAGGAGGACTACTGTATTAATAAATCACATGGGATTTGTGACCTAAATCCAGCTTATATATCATGTGTTTCATTGATTATATATATATAATATATATGTTCATATATATTTACATATACATATAAAATACATATTCCATAATATATATCTTTATATAAAATATATATTTTAAGTATATATTTACATTTAATGTATTCCATAAACATATGTTATATATATATTTATACATAAATAAAATTATAAATATATATATATGTATATGTATGATTAAGGAAAGGTCAGTCCTTGGGACACAGGTGATTTGGTTTCTAGGGATATATTAACAGTTCACTCTGATCGCCACACTACTGATCATCATAGAGATTGTGAACTTATTTAAAAGCATCACCCACTTAGGTCCAAGGCAATTTCCAAACAAAAGCACCCCTCCATTCCAAACAGAACTCCAGGGCCTCCTCCTGCTTTGAGCCTGAGATACTATGGCCCTTTTCAGTTTTATGCTGTGAGCAGAAAAGGTCTTATGTTCCCATCCATGCCAAAGGTCAACCAAGCCATCCAGCATGTTTTCCTTCAGTAGGTGGAAGAGCCAGCGAATGCCTCCTAACGCAATGGTTACTTCTAACTCACATTTGAACAATTCTCTTTTCACCAAAGCTGTTTTCTCATCCCGGGCTAGTTTATATTTCTGGTATCTGAACAATGGAATGTGACTAGAAGAGATATATGTTTCACCTCCTGACTGGCACCATAAACCTCTCTATGCCTGGTCATTCATATTCCTTCTCCTCCTCCAGCAACCTCAGAAGCCATGTGTTGGAGATGAAGAAACCACAAACCAGAGAACCCAAAACCCCTGAATCTGTGCTTAGAGGAGCCTCTCCCTTGTCATGAACACTCCTTCTAGACATTGAGTAAGACTGAAATCTGACATGGGGTTAGGCCATTGAGATTTGGGGGTTCATCTGTAATAGTGGTTAATGTTACCTTTTGTCTGGTATAGCAGCTGATGTTACCTTAAGTAACATGCCTTCATAATCAAGGGTAGTAGTTATTTTCCCTATCATTGTGCAAGGTTGGCCAGTTATTTGGAACTTCTTTATAAATCACTTTTTGTCATGATCCACTCAGTGGGTCTGCTCTGTATCTGTTCACTCATTCAAAAAAATATAAATTAAGCAGCTACTATGTGTCTTCATTGGGCACAGGTATGATATCTAAAGGTCCCATAAACTGAGACCCAAGAGGGACGATTCTTCAAATTTGGTTCTAAGATGACTAGGTTATATCTAGAATTATTAAACAGAATATACCTGTTGACTCTCTAATGCCTGTCCCATTCCTTCTCACTACCCCACCTACCTCCACCTTTACATCCCTATGTGCCAAAGTCGAGATGCGGCTTCAGGCTGCATGATTTGGAAGACAGAAAAAAAAAGTTCCCTGGGAGGTTTTCTTAGTTCAGATTCATGATTTTAGAGGAACTTTGATCAGGAAAGAAGCCATTTCCATTGTGCTCATGACAACAGAGACACGAGGAAGGGAAGTGGTTTGTCTTTATAAAATTAAGAGATTCAGATTCTTTTTTAATATGATACACCATGTAACTCCCTCTTCTGGGTCCTCAAGAGGCATTCACTAAACCTCAGGATTACTTTCTAAGGCTCTTTGAAGTCTGGTTTGTTTCTCATTCATGCATCACAGCACTGAGACAGGCCTAAAGAGAGGAGCAAAGGGGCCCAGATTCTTAAAATACGTCATAATATATACAGAATTGACATGTGCACCTTACTCAAGATTCAACCCACAAAGAGGCCTGTTCCACCTCTGTCATGTTTCATCATGCATTTGCCTCCTAGCTGGATATTTTGCAGTCTTTGCAGAAAGTTTAACTGTTTAAACCTTTCTTCAGAGCTAAGGCAGCTCCCTGGCACACTATCACATTTGTTTATTTGAAATGGAAAGTTGGGATTTGCAAGCCTATTTTGATTTGATTTTTTTATAAGTAAAAAAATTAAGCTTAGACGAACATAACCCAGTATATTTTATTCTCTCCTGCTCCTCACATCCAACCTGTGGTCCCGTTTCTCCAAGGCAAGATTCTTATATTGTCCCCATTGTTCCACGCATACTACTCCCTTCTTCACTGTTTATAAAAACACTGCTGGGAAATTAAAACAAGAAATGCTATTTTCCTAAGAAACTAAAGTATATCTGAGCTTAGGCAAATGATGTTGTTTTAAATGATATTGGAAACTCAGAACCTAGAAGAATGTTTTGCAGGCACTGTGTGAATAGTTAATTATGATGATGGGAAAGACAGAGAAACCCACCTACTCATCAGAAAAAAAGCAAGGAAGGAAAGCCTTCTGTTTACAGACTGCAGACACAGCTCAGGGACTAATGCTTGCTCTGAATATGGATTTCAGGAAACTTCAAATCACCCTTCATCTGCAGGATTTAAGCCCCCAAGGCCGGGACATCTATTTTTCACATTTGATTTGGGCTGGGACCTGGGGCTAAAATCAGATATCATTACCCCTTCTCCTCACCACACTCCCCTGCGCCTCTGTAACTCTGTTATTTCTCCTATTAATATCTCATCAACATTGGGCAGGTGCTTCCTGTAGGGAGGTTCTTCATTAACAAGTTGTCAGTGGGACAAAGAGTCAGATTCCCACTGCTGAAAGAAATTGGCATGAGACCCAGCAGGAGGAGGCAGAAGAGGAGTCTGCGAAATGATTCCACTTTCTATCGGGTCCGTCTTCCTATCAGACTTAAATTTGGACTTACCTATCTGACTTCCAAAAACTTTCCTGTAACTTCCTCCTTAAGCAAACATTTGTTCTCAAATTAAATCTATTTTTATGCTCAATGTAATAGCTGAATCAGCAGTTTTTAAATACTCAATATATCTCTAAATGCCAACAGACAACAAGTATAGCAGGTGTTTAATTGTGGTTTAAAGATCCACATTGTTCACATTTTACAATCACAATTAAAATTAAGCAATAACACCAACGGAGTTCCGGTATACAGCAATAATACTTACCCGTATAGTGAAATTGATAAGGATCCAGATATAATGATGCCCATTGTAGTAACCCTGTGGTGACTGATTGCTATTCTGCTGTTAGCAAACAACCAAGAAATACTTTATTTTTTCAGAATTATCAATTTGTTTCTAGGGTATGTGAACAATGGAAACCTTAAGGGAGAATGCAATAGTTAGTGAGGTATTAAAACAGTTATATAACTAATAAAATCACTAAATCAACTTAGATATGCAGCAGTGTGTCATTTCCATTTTAATAAAAAAGTACATTATTCTCTTCCCAAAATTACAAAATTTTATTTTTTTTTTACTCTGTGCCAACATATTTGGAAAGTAAAAAAGTCATAAATCTATGGTTTCTGGAATTGTCACTTATGTGATTCTCTAGTCCTTAAAAAAGATAGAATAAAAACAGGCATTTTCATAAAACAATCAATTTGAAAAATTATTTGCATTCGCTGCTTGCCATTTTTTTTCTTTGGGAGGGTGGAAGAGGGAGCACAGGGACTTATAAATAAAACACATTTGATTTTCATAGCATCCCTGTATGCTGAGCATTAAGATCACTGGATGTGCCTGCTCAGAAATGAGGTGTGCTGGGACACTTTACTGACACATCCTTTGCTTGCAGGCTGCACAGTAACAAAAGCACAAAAGCTCAGGCGGAGGGTCAGACTCCTGTTCAATAAAATCTAGGCTTGAGCCAGATGGAAGACAGCTGGGAAACCAAGCCAGGGCTACAGCAAGCTCTCCCTATTTGTAGGCTTGAGCTGCCTTAGAACTTGTGGTTCCAAATCTGAGTAGAGCTGGCAATATCTGTCTTTAATCAAGAAATTTAGCACACACGTTTTTCTTCTCTGAAAACATAGAGACAGGCTTATCAACAGAGGCCATAGGATGGTTTCTAAGCACCCTTGACAATTCTCATGAGTTTATCACCTGGGTTGCTACTCTTCCTATGGAGAAGAGCCAAAGATAGCTCTTGAAAGAGCTAGCTGAGGGACTTTAGAGTTACCAGATCATTTAAGAAGGCCTGAAGAAAGGCAAGAGGAAGGAGGTCACAACTAGAAAAAACTTGTGAATTCATCCATGGCACTGAGTCACATTTTTCCACCAAAGTACCCCTGGAACAGTGGTCTCTGCCCTGCCTACGTGTTAGTATCTCATAAGGAGCTTTTAAAAATATACATATATATGTATAGATAGATGGATGCTCCAGTCAAAGCCAGTTGAAAACAAAGCCCTGGAGACAGGGTCAGGTCCCTTCTGGGTGATTCTGACACGTGAATGCATAGCACCAAGGAACTTGGAGATAGGATCTTGTTATCTTAAAATTTGTGCACATTTTGTAATTTGATTCAATAAAGCATTTTGTTTTATTAATGATATGGGTTTCCTTTTCTTTCAAATAGTCAAGTCAAATCAATGAAGATGTGCTGTAATTATCCTGTGATTGATTCTACTCCTGAGAGTGTTATGAATGCCAGAGAAGCAAGGATCTAACTCAGCATAAATGAAGAAACTGAGGCTCAGAGAGGTAAAGTCCCTTGGGACTTCTGACTATTCCCTACCATCTGCTCCTTTGTAGCATACGCAAAGGGCAACTTAGTGATGAAAGACTCTGGATTCCTTTCAAGAGAACATAAGGAAATATGAAATGGCTGGAAAGTCTGATAAGAGAACACCATAACAATGGCAGTTACGATTTACTAAGCCCCTGCTAAATATCAGAAATTTGCATATTCATGCATTCATTCTGCAAATTTTATTTGTCATTAGTACAGGAAAAGCACTGATCTAGCCACCTGGGATGCAAGAGATATCAACCTGAGACATGATTCCTGATTTCTTGGAACTTCAGGCAACAGGGGGGAAATGGGATTAATCAAAAATCATAGTAATAGGGAAATAATCTAGCCCTGTGATAATGCTCTGAAGAAAATACGTTTCCATGAAGGCAACAAAGAAAGCTGATCAGGAAAGGAAGTAGACTCAGGAAAGGAAGGGATACCTGAGCTGAGAGCATGAAGGATGAATAGGAGTTTACCAAATGGCAGAGATGACACAGTGAAGAAAGAACATCCCTCACAGAAAGAACAGTATGTGCAAACATCTTACTGTGACAGAAGGCAAAGCACTTTGGAAGCCTTGAGAGAGGCTTGGAGGGGCTGAAATGCAGAGAGCAAGGGGAGCAGGAATACACTGAAGAGGCAGGCAAAGGCCAGGTGTTTATTAGGTCTCATCTTTACTATCATCTTACACAGTAAGATGGCTTTGGTATTTCGTTCTTGTTTTATAGATTAAAAACCAAAGCCTGGAGTTTAAATAACATAACCCAAGGTCACATCACTAGTTAGTGGTTGAGTGGAAATCAAGCAAATCTTATTCCCTGGATTATCCCTCATTATGCCTTGTCACTGATCATAAGTGCTCAGTGTGGACAAAAAAGCATTAAGTTGTCTAGTTGCATCTCCACGTAGGTCATGTGTCCCTCTGCCTCACACCAGCAGGCATCATGCTCAGGGGCTTGGACTGCAGAGTCTGCCAGTGCTGAATGGAGGAGGCCAAGGGAGGCTTATTCAGACAACAACTAATTTGGCCTCTGAGTAGCCAAATGTAAAAGGAGCAGCAAAACACGGAGGAAGAGAGGAACTATAGAATGAATAAAGCAGCCAGTGCAACCCTAGAATCTACATCGAATTTTCAATGTCTTTTAAAGAACTTTTTATTGTATCATGAGGTTTTTAGCTGCACCTAACAGAAAACCCAACTTAAAATGCCTTAAGCAATGGGGATATTACATTATTCCACACAGAACAAGCTCCAAGGAAGAATGGCTTGTAAGGTGTTTCATTCAGAGGTTCAAAGAAACCATAAGAACTCTTTTTCCTCTCTGCTATCCTTAACTTGTTAACTTTGTCCTCAATGAACTTCCACCACGGTCACAAGGTGGTTGGCACAATTAAGGGCTCTACCTGCAGGCAAGATAACAACCAGCCAGAAGAGAAGGGGCTATTTCTTCTTTGTGTCTCTTTTTCTCAGAGAGGAAGCATTTTCCCAAATATCTCTGCACCAGCAGACTTCTCCTCAGATCCCGGTAGCCAGAACTGGGTCACATGCCCACCCAACCACAATAACAGTCTAGGGCAATGAGAAGACCACACAAGGCTTAGATTAATCAGGGTTCACTCACAAGCTTCAGAAAAGCAGTAATCTGAACAAAATTGGAATTCTGTCAGCAAGGAGGTAGGGGGATTTTATTTGAGTAACCAGTAGTGTTGTTTCTCTTCTGCTTGACTTGCTCAGAGAAGGTCCCACCTTCTGGGCAGCCGGAATTGAGTGGCATCAGGCTCATCAGTAGTGTTCCTGATTAGTTCCATGTAGTGTAAATAAAGCAATAAACAATAGGTAGGAATAGGAAGAAGACAGTTTGACTGTGCATCCTGAATCTCTTCATGCTGGGAGGAAGAGAGCAGGGTGCAGTCCTCAGCAGGCCTCAGAGGCAACTGTGAAAAAGTTATCAGACTTGCATTTGCATCCCTTGCACTCCAGTGCCTGAGTTAACCTGCCCACACGTGAGGGTCAGTAACAGCCTTAAACTCAAGGACAGACTTTAGATTATCCTAAAGTCCATTATCAATCAGTGGGATGAACATTATGGTACAATCACTTGGCACATCTTTCCCTCTGTTGCCATCTCAAGGGACCAGGGTGACCTATAAACATTAATTAGGAAAAACCCATGACACTCTTGAGATGATAGCAGGGTTAGAATCACATCTGCCCATCTCAATTAGCTCAGAGGACAAACACACAGGCCACCTAGCATCTTTCCTGGGGCTTGGTAACAAATGACATTGAGATTCAACACTTAATGGGTGATTCACAAACCACTTTCCGATGTAAAAAGGCATCGGAGTTGCCAACAAGACCACCAGCAAACCTGTGGCCAGTGTTTTGATAAGGTTGCATCCCCTGTTTCTGCAGACATCTTCCTGCTCAAACTCCCTTCATAATTCCTACAGGGTAATTCTGGAGTTTCTGGTAAACATGTATTAAAAAGCTACTAATTTATACTAATATGGTATGAAATGAACATTAAAAGCAAGGGTTTAGAAATCAGATATGGGCTAGAATATCAGCTCTGCTACTTATTAGCTGTATGAACTACTTCATCTCTTCATTTCTCAATTTTCTCATCTATAATATGAAAAGTCTTTTAGTAAGGTTGTGAGGACTGAATGAGTGATTGACACAGAGAGAATCTGACATATATTAAGTACTAAGTAACCACTAGGCTTTATGATAGGGGAGGAGTCATGGCATAGATAATTCACCAAGGAACATGACAAATAGCACAGGACATGTGGGAAGAAATAAACTTTCAAAAAACCAAGATCCTAGAATCATCAAACTATAGGGTCACGGAGGGGTTAAAACAGGCCTCAGAGACAACATAGAACGACTTTCTCATACTGCACTCTAGGCAGAGTGGAATCTTCTAGTTTCCCAGAAATATAGAGGTTAACATTCCTTGAAAACCCATAAAGGCCCATTCCACAGTTATAATATTGTAAACAAACCCTTGAATCCCACAGTGTGACCTTTCTCACCACCACCACTCTTTAAGATTCCATTCATGCATCCAACACACATTTATTGGGTGCATGGTCCAGTTGCTGCAGCAGAAACTTCAAGGACCCAATATGGTTTAGATATTTGCCCCCCCCTCCCCGCAATCTCATGCTGAAATTTGACCCCAAATGTTAGCGGTGGGGGCTAGGAGGAGGTGTTTGGGTCATAAAAGGTGGATTCCACATGATTGGCTTGGTGCCATTCTCAAGGTAATGAATGAGTGAGTACTTGCTCTATTCTTTCCTGCAATAGCTGGTCATTTAAAAGAGTCTGATACTTCTCCCTCCACTTTCTCTTCTTCCCTCTCTCCCCATGTGATCTGCCCATGCTGGCTCCCCTTCTTTTCGACCATGAGTGAAAGCTTCCTGAAGCCCTCACCAGGAGCAGATGCTGACACCATGCTTCTTATACAGCCTCCATAACTGTAAGCCAAATATATTTCTTTTCTTTATAAATTACCCAGGCTCAGGTATTCCTTCAAAACAATGCAAATGGACAAATACAGGCCCCAAGCTCAGCATTTTACATATATAATTGCTTGTCCTGACAACAACCCTAAAGGTAAATACTACTTGCCCCATTTAAATGCAAGAGTACCATCGAAAAGGTAGGTACAGCTCAAAAACACAGCTGGTGAGTTTTAGAGATCAGATTTTAACCCCAGGCTACCTACGTATTGTGACCAAAAATGCTGCCAACAAACTACCTGAAATATTGGCAGATTAAACCTACACTTATTTATTCTCAGAGATCTGCAGATCAGCCCAGGGCTATTGGCGTAAGTTGGACTTGACTTAGGGCGACTCTGCTTCAGCTGCCTCTCTTCTTTCTGGGAGCATCAGGCTATCTCAGGCATGTTATCCTCAAGACCAAGGCAGAGGCCCAGAAGAGCAACTCCAATCATGCAAGCACCTTGAACATTTTTGGTCACATTATTTATACTAACATTCAATTGACCAAAGAAAGCTACACAGACAGACTTCAGGGGCAGGGGAATATATTCCACCTCTTTCAGTGGGAGGAACTGCAAAGTCATATGGCAAAGGGATGAAGAATTGGGGCTATTCAGATAATCCACTACAGTCTGATTTCAAGGCCTCACATTTTCCTCTATGCCAACAAGCTTCCAAATAAACATTTGCTGGTAGGAGTTTAACAGTGTAAGGTGGGCAAACCAAAATCCTGACAGAAGAGTGGCATCCAGTGGCCAGGGGTTAATTTGCAATGAGCCACAACTGCAGACAGCCAGATACAGCCGTTGCTGGCTAACCACATCCACATCCCAGTGGAAGTTCAGCAGACCACAAGAAATGGCAGAAACCAGCCTGGGGTCGGGAAAAGGAGAGAATATAGCCAACAACAAGGACAGATGACCACCCTCCTCCTGGAAGAACACAGGAGCTTCCTGAGTTTTCTTCACTCTTGGTGTTCCCATCCCATCCATTCTACAAAGTTGTTATTAGGTCTGTGCCAGTCATTGTGAGATAAGAGAAGTTCAAGGCCACCATTGTTTGGTTGGGGAGATGTGTCTAAGACATCTGATATCATTAGAGAATGACAAGATCACTGAGAAGGGAATTCTGTGATGCTATTGCAAATTGCTGTGGTACTTCATTGCAGTGGTTCCCAAACTGGACCAGTACATCAGCATTCCCTGGGAATTTGTTAAAAATGCTAGTTCTCAGGCCCCACATCAGACATCCTGAATCCGAAACTCTGAGGGTTGAATCCAGCTATCTGTGTTTTTACAAGCCCTTCAAGTGATTCTGAGAACTTCTCTTCCCAAAAACAGTGAGTACAGAGAGGGCATGAGGTTCCCCAAGGCAAGTACAACTTCAGCTGGACCTTGAAGGAGCTGGGTAGTGGGAGAGACTTTGTACACTGTCCACTCTGAAGGCAGAGAAGAAGCCATGAGAGTGATTCACTGAAGGACCAGTGAGCTGCATGCCTAGATGGAGGAAAGGGCGATCCTGAGAGGTGGGCAGGGGCAGAAACAAGATCAGCCAGATCAGGAGCAGTGAGGTTGAGGAGAGTCTTAAAAAATGGACACAAAAATGTTTGGTCTTATTGCAGTATGAACTTGAAAAATTTTACCCTGAAGAGTGAAAAGGGGAGGGAATAGTAGAAACAGAGAGAACAATTCCCCCAAGCATATCCTCCAAGAGTGAGATCTTCTTTTGAAAGGTAAGAGGGCATAGTATGAAAGCAAGAGCCAGATGTCCAAAGAACAGTTGAATCACCAATGGTCAGATAGTGAGACCCCTAAAAGGAGTCAAAGGATCCCCTGCCCCCTCCTTTTCCCTTGGTCTCACCCTGTCGTCTGCCCCATGACACCTCTATCATGGTACAAATGCTGGGGAAGGAACTTAAAGAAAAAAGTAAGGCAGCAATATGGAGACTGAGTTGAAAGTGTGATCAACGTTTCAGTTTTAGAGGAAGCTTCTAAACTCTCCTTTGAAAAACTGCCTCAAATCGCCAAGAAGAAGGGATAAATTTTTTGTTTAAATTAAATTTTCAAACCTTCATCAAACCTAAAACAAGGTTTATGGTGTCAATAGGTTAAATTCCTGTCCCCTGCCCAAATTCAGAACCAATTGAAAAATAGATACAAAATCCATTAGAGACAAAATGCCCACTTTATTACTAATGTAATACGTACATAACATAGACTTTATACATAGCATTCAATCTTTAGCTACTGATAATGCATCCCAGAATTAGGTACACTGGCCCACCCATGTCAGAAACAGGCAAGACTGAAGAATGGCAGGCCTACACAGTGTGGAACAGAGGAGCAGCGTAGAATGGGTAGTCTCTGCAGACAGGCCCCCAGAGAGAGAGAGAGACAGAGAAGGCCGAGACTCCTCTATCAAGATCAGCAACTACACTGGTCACCCCTGCTCCCTGGAGAGGAATGAATGAGTGGGCAGAGAGAAGCCAGGAGAGTCTCTAATAAAAGCTCCTCCGTCTGGTAACTGAAACTGGGAATAAGCCTTCCCTTGCATAGTGCCAATTAAATAGGAATTTCTGCCAGATACAGCCCCAGAGAAGACCATACATTCAAATTATTGACTATCATATTGCCATTCATAAACTAGAGTTTTCTACTGACTTAGATTTCCACAAATTAATATTGAATAAGAAATCAAGATGCAAATATTTTATAAAGGACTGAAAATTATGAGTATGTATATTCATACATGTATATTGCTATATGTATTTGTGTAATGATACCCCAGAAAAGAATAAGGAAGGATACATGATAGGTTGTTATTGTGGGTAACATCTAGGAGAAGAGAATGGGAGAGGAGGAGGAGGAGGAAGGAAAGAAAGAAAGGAGGGAGGGAGGAAGGTATGGAGTGTGATTGCTATGAGTTCATTTTTCCAATTGTTTATATGTGTAAGGAAAATGTTAAAAATAAAAATTTTTAATATTTGCATTTATATTTTTCAAACATTGGCAACCAAGGAAATGGTACGGTGGAAACTGCTGTCTATGATCCCCACACCCTTCCATGTCCCTAAGTCTGATCATTTTTCAGTCTTGCATTTTCTGCACATCCCCTGAGCCTCATTCCTAGGGAAGTTTAAGATGTATTTACTTGGGTGACTCAAGTAACTCTGTGTGGAGTCAACTTTGCTGCTAAAGCCTGCCCTAACTTTGTGCCCCTGTAGTAGATCAGGGTTCAACCTTGTATTAAAGATTGCATCCCTTCCTCTTCACCAGATTTTAATAATATGGACCCTATCTTGCTTCTCCTGGGCCACAATCCCTGCCTGGAACCAGCCTCTTAGACACAAGGCCCTTGCTTGGTTTGAACAGGCACCATTCCCACTCCAGGAACCAGAAAGTTAGACCAAAGTCCCAGTTGACATCAACATGTTACAGCTATGCATGAGCCCCCAGACTCTTCAATATCACAACCCAACCAGTGCCAAGAAATCCACCTTACCTCTTGCAGGGCCTCCCTGATGCCATCCCCCTGCTGAAGATTGAGCTCTAATCAATAGTGGTGATAACCATCTTATTCACCACCATTTCCCAGTCCTTAACACAGAACTTGGCACATGATGTCCCCTAATACTAATAAACAAATGAATTAATGTATGAATAAGCTAAGTAACATCAACTCTGAATAGCAGATCCAAACCCCTGAACATATTCCCCACACCTATCACTAAGCCTGCTCTCCTAAATTCTAACACTACCTCAGTAAACACATCTAATTTTCACATCTCAGATGCTTCTAATTTGAGCTGATACTCTTTCTTCAGACTTTCCATCTTGAAGGTAATATAATTATCAGATAAACTGAGTTGGGGACTTGGGATGATGGGGAAAAAATGATGGATTTTGTTTGGGTCACGTCAAAAAACAATCATCCAAGTGAAGATGTCCTCCTATCTGATAGTGAACAGAGGTAAGATGGAAATATAGATTTGAGAGGTCTCAAAGATGGCAGAAGTCACGAGGAATCGCTGCAGTCTCTGACTAGAGACAAAGAAACAAATACTCAGTTATGTCAAATTTCTGCATATAGCCCAAAGTCCCAACTAATCTACTAGCCATGACTTTGACAAATTACATATTATCAGTCTATGGATATCTGTTGGCTGTTCAACTCACTGGTCACTCTTCTTGTAACTAATAGAATTTTAAATCCCATGACCTAGGCTTCTTGCCAACCCAAACCAAAAGATTGCATTTGAGTATGTTTTTATTTTTGGAACATCTACCAACATTCACCCTAATCTCTAGAAATCACATTATTTTCACTATATGTAAAAGAAAAAAATGCATTGACATAGTTGTTAGTGCCTGAAATCACACAGAAAACAGCTTACTAAATTCAATTGCACTTTCTTTGACTCTCTCATGTCTCTTTTGACCTAGCATCTTGAATAACAGTGTTATATCTATTTCACTTCTCTCTTCCTATACGATAACTCCCTTGCAGGCAGGAAACACTCCTACATTGTCTTGTTTTGTTAGAGTGTCCGCTTTACTTGTAGGATGAATGACTGGATGAATTTTTTTAAAAGGTAAGTCACTGGCTTTTATTGCTCAAGCTCTGGAAGAACTACAGATAATTAATTTTATTAGAGGCAGCAAAGTGTTTTGTTTTGTTTTGTTTTGTTTTGTGAGATGGAGTCTCACACGTCATACAGGCTGTAGTGCAGTGGCATGATCTCGGCTCACTGCAATCTCCACCTCCTGGGTTCACGCAATTCTCCTGCCTCAGCCTTATGAGTAGCTGGGACTACAGGCATGCGCCACCACGCCCAGCTAATTTTTTTGTTTTTTTAGTAGAGATGGGGTTTCACCATGTTGGCCAGGATGGTCTTCATCTCCTGACCTCATAATCCGCCTGCCTCGGCCTCCCAAAGTGCTAGGATTATAGGCGAGAACCACTGCACCTGGCCCCAAAGTGTTATTTTAAGAAAAACTGATCTTTGGAGCAAAAGTTTTGGGAATTATACTAGTCTCTTACTAGTTATGTGACCTTGGCCATGTCACCTAATCTCACTGAACCAAAGTTAACTCATCTGTTTAAAGGGGGTAATTATACCTGTACTTTCTACCTTGCAGGACCACTGTGAGAATAAAATGAGGTAACAATGTGGGAAATCATTTTCAAACCTGAGCTACAGCTCTTCTTTCTCCTTGTCTCCCTTCCCTCCCCTCCTCTTCCCTTCCCTTCCCTTGTATTTTGTAAAGATGAGGTTTTGCTATGTTGCCCAGGCTGGTCTTGAAATCCTGAGCTCCAGAGATCTGCTCGCCTTGGCCTACCAAAGTGCTGGGATTACAGGCATGAGCCACCATTCCTGGTACATTCATGATTTTTTTTTTTTAATTTAGAGACAGGGTATTGCTATGTTGCCCAGGCTGGTCTTGAACTCCTGGGCTCAAGCAATCTTCCTGCCTCAGCCTCCCAAGTATCTGGGACTACAGCTTCACACCACTGCATTCAGCTCCCATTCATGACTTTTAAAATAATCTCTTGTCAAGCCAGGAAGGGCAGTTCCAAGGAAAGGGAAGTTCCTCAAAATTATAAAGGACATCTACAAGAAAATCTAGAGCTAATATCATACTTAACAATGAAAGACTGGTTTCCTCCTAAGGTAAGAAACAAGACGGATGTCAATTTTCACCACTCCTACTCAACATTGTCCTGGAAGTCCTAGCTGGTGCAATAAGGTAAGAAAATGAAATTAAAGACATACGGTTTGGAAAGAAAGAGATAAAAGTATCCCATTCACCAGCAATGTAATTGTCTATGTATAAAATTTCCAGAAACTTTTTTTAAAAATAAAAAATGTTTATAATTAATAAGTGAACTTAGCAGGATTGCACTATACAAGCTCAACACAAGAAAATCATATTCTTTTTCTGTAGGCCTCAGTTTTCTTATCTGTAAATTAGGGAAAATAATAAGATTTGCCCTAAAACTTAATTTTAAGGGATAAACAGTTAATGTATGCAAACCATTTAGCATAGTGCCTTGCATATTGTAAGTGCTTGATAAAAGCTGTCACTTCACTATTATTCAATATAGGAAGGCAGATATGAATGCATGCAAAGTTGATGTGAAAAAGAACGATGTATTTTGTGGACTAAAATTTCAGTATGAGGTCAGTAGATCTAGCTAGCAAAAATAGCTAAGGCAATCTTAGGACTGCATTGAGATCTCCAGAATAAGGACATATTAAGCACACATATAAGACCCCCAACTTGAGTTCGGTGTTCAGTTTTGGATGCCATACCTTAACAGATATACTGAGAAAACCAGTGGCCTCCTTCAGGAATATGAGTAGAAGGATAAAGGTTTAGGAAACTATAGCATGACCACATAAGGCTTATCTCCACTGGCTTGACAATTGGCTTAACAGTTACATGACAGTAGTTCACAAATATGGTATGAAGATAGGCATTCTCCAGAAGACAATTCTGTGACCAGAAGGTAGCAAGTATACACTTATTTAAATCTAATGTTATAAATAACAATGAAAGATCCTCCCAAATTGGGCTGGTTACCTTGTAGGGTGAACAGAAATATGATCCTCATATTTACAAATGAGGAAAATTAAGACTAAAATTAGGGAACTTGACCAAGAGCTCAAGGTTAGCAAAATAGAACCATGATTTAAATCTTGGTCTTTTGCCTCTGTATCCAAGGATTGTTATGGTCTTCAGCAAGTCAAAGAGAGGAGCTAGGACTGGAGTCCACAGTTTTTGGATCAGCTATTTAGTCAAGTGGCCTGGGCCTCATGAGTGAGAAAGGTGGAAGCCAAAATGCAACTGTTTTGAAGCAACTTTCTAACTATGCTGGAGTTAGTCCACAGAGCTGAGTTTAAATGCAGAAAGGTGCAGAATTTAACCATCCAGTTAGTTAGAGCTATCCACCAAATGAATGTGGGGTAGGGTGATGGGGTGTGAGCAGATGCTATTGATGTTTTTTGCCGAGTGTTTGAAAACCCACTGTGAATATTGATGCCAAGAGTTTGTTGCTGGCTTTTAAAAACAAACAGAAGATGGAACAGCCATTTTTTTTCTCAATACAAGATACTGTTAGCCAAATACAGAATTTCAGTTTGGTTAAGAAACACAGGTCCATCATACATTTACTCCTATTGTTAAAATGTGGTTGTTGATGCTTTGGAGAGCAAACTCTCCTGAAAGTGTTATACTAACCTCGGCATACAGAGGCCCAGGCGGCCAGACCATATGTGTGATGATGCCTTGTCCTGACAGCTGAATCAGCCAATGAATGAATTTTTAAATAATTATTCAATCTCTTCCAACAGAAGCTCATTAGCTGCTACCATTGTCACCCTCTATCTTGCCAATGAATTGAGTTTTCAGTTCAGTAAAAGCTTAGAATTTTCCTACTCATGCAGGCAGATTAAAGCTCTCAACTAACTCAGGTGTAACTTATTTAATTCACCATCCAACTAATTACTGCAGATGCAGATAAACCAGGCTAACGGGGAAAAAAATCCACCTCCTAAAACAAAACAAAGAGCAAGTAAGCATGTTTCTGAATACTCAGCAAAGGCTGTGTCAGATGGCAGACATTTTTTAAAAACAAACAAAAATATGCTCCAATGACTTTGAAAATCAATGAATTCTAAGGGGGAAAAATATAGCATGGTCTTTGTGCATTTAGGATCTACTTGGTTCAACTTTGAATGCCATTTAACAACAGAAGTAGAATCAACTGCCTTAGTCAAGTGAAATTTGGATTCCCACACAATTTCATTTTAAACCAAGTATTTTTTTTAATACCAGTGAATAAACTATATCAACTAGAATCAAGGAACATTTTTTAATGTGCACTCTCTGCCCTTCAGAGAAGTTAACTTTGAAATACAAACTTAATTGCATGTCTTTTACTCTAAATAACATCAATTGGATGTATTTTATTATAGTAAAAATGTACATTTTGAAGGGAGATAACTAAAAACAATCAGACTTTGTTTTGACAGGTCATTTTCTCAAAACATACATTCAGGAAATAAGTTATTTGAGCAAATATTCTGAAAACAATAGAGAACCAATCTTAAGTGTCCTGTTAAAATAATTCATTTTTTCATTTACAAAAGTTATGAGCTGAATAAAAGTTTTATAATTTAGCTGAAAATGGTATTCTTGCCTGTGCAAGAAAATCTCCATACAATATTATTCTATTTTATTAGTAACTACTACACAGTAACATTACATTCATGATACTCCTAGTAATCCTTCACTGTGAAATGATTTTGGAAATATTTCATAGTTGTATTGTGCAATAGCTACAACCCACTTTGAGAAGTATGGCCAAGGATAACATGCATGGGCAAGAGAGAAAAGTACTCGCTCCACAATTCACTCTGTGTGTAACCTCAGGGAATCCCTAACTTTCTAAGAATCCGTTTCTTCATCTGAAAAGTAGAATATCACTGCCCTTTTGTAACATGTAGCACAACTGAACAGAAATAAGCCTTAATTACCCCAAATTCCATTACAATTAGTAGGGTGGAGAGAGATCCAAGATGGCCGATTAACAACAGCTCAGGATTTTAGCTCCCAGGGAAAGCACAGAGAGCGAGTGGACGCCGCAATTTCAGACGAATTTCTGTGGAACACAAACTGGGAAATTCCCGGCGGAGGAGCCACACGGGTCACCAGCGCAACTCTTTTGGCCAGCGCAGCTGCTTTGCCTGTGCCCCGGTGCGGTGCAGCGCTTCTCAGTGCGGAGTATATGCGACTGGGTGCCCCCTGAGTCGGGCTCAGCTCGTCCCATCCCCACAAGGAGAACAGCAATTGGAAGCGCTGAGGACTGAGAGTTTCACAGTAAGCACAGCTGAACCCGGGAAGGCCTACCTCTGTGAGGAAAGGGCGTCCGCCGAAAGAAAACTGAGAAACAGAAAAAACTTCATCACCAACAAGCCGGACGTCCACTCAGACTCAATCTGAAAGTCGGCAATTACAAAGACGACAGGTGGATAAATCCACAAAAATGGGAAGAAACCAGGGCAAAAAGGCTGAGAACACCCGAAATCAGAATGCTTCTCCTCCTACAGGGGATCGCAGCTCCTCATCAGCAAGAGAACAAGGCCTGACAGAGAATGAGTGTGATGAACTGACAGAATCAGGCTTCAGAAGGTGGATAATAAGAAACTTATGTGAGCTAAAAGAACATGTACTAACCCAATGCAAAGAAACTAAGAACCTTGAAAGAAGATTTAACGAAATGCTAA